>JABFEA020000039.1:9526969-9536969 GCA_019775915.2 Cyphomyrus plagiostoma | reverse complement strand
CATGGACCGAAAGACCAGAGAACGCAGTTTGGTGTTACGTGTTGTATTTGTCCCGTCATTTCTTTTTTCAACTTTATTTTTCTTTATTATGATAATTAAGCTTATTATTAAGATGTAACAATGCCGTAGTTTAAGTGTATATCAATTGCATCATTCTTTTAAAGTAGGCTTAGAACTTGCTTGTGAATGATAAATTGCAGTTGTCCAGCTTTCAGAATATAATGAAAACGTAACGTGACGAATAATGAAAGTAACAGTGAAAGGGCTCATTTTCTTCGTGGTTTGTCCTTTTTTTTTATAGCAACTTATCACTGTGTGATATTTTGTACATCATATTAAGCGGTATTCCAAACGATTTTCTGTAACCACAAGGGACAAGAGACTTGCTGTTTATTTATTAAAATACCCCCCCTTCCCCCGGCTTTTTTTGTAATGCATTCAGGCTCGTATCAAATTATATATTTTCCATTTACTCTCTGGTTTTGTTTACTTAGCGGGTCTCGTATGTCATTCAGAAAAAGCTTCATAACGTTAACAATAAAGATTTTGTACATAGAACTTTGCCCTTTTTATGTGTTTGTGTAAAACTGAGTGTGGTTTTTAATTTTAATTTTTTTTTTTTATATCCAATGTGGTTTTCATCGCACACACTTCTGAACTGTAAGCAGGATTACCTAACTATCTTATGACCCTTGATCAGAAGCTCCCTAGTGCACGCATTCACGTGAAGCGAGACATTTCCATGTTTCTCTGCAACAGATGCTGAGGCACAGAGGTTTAGTCAGAAAGTCTTCTTTTTTGCCTTTACAGAATTAAGTCTTTCAAATGGGTGCCTTGTTAAGTAAACCAATACTTAGCCACACCGATGAAAAAGGCCCATTCACTTTCAATTCATGACGGTAACTTAAGCTAACAGCTTCAACACAAGGGGACAAAGCTCTCCAAGTGAGGCATCAGGATCAGACTCTGAAAATGAAATGTGATGCAATACTATTGACAACAAAAAGTATATCATAGAAGGATTCTTGAATCACTTAGTACAGTATATCCTTAATATAGATTGGAATTCAGATAAGCAAATAAGATGAACTATTTCCTAGCAGGTTATTGTTTAGGTTGCCACAATTCTTGTGAAGTTCCTTGGGGCAACTCTAGTGAAAGGCAGTATATAAATGATATGCTATAGGCGCCTTGACGAAGGCGTATAAGCAGTCATATGCAGTATCTCAGCTTTTGAGTTTTCTGGGGTGAAATTTATACTCTTTAAATGCATGAAAATGAGTTTACGTTATTTTTCGTGTGTGTAGGTGTGAGAGATGAATATCTGGCATCTCATCCGAGCTGCAGCCTTACCTGACTGCATGCTTTGTGAGAGAATGATCCAGGGCAACAAAAATGAACAGTTGATTTTCAGGGGGAAGTTGCAATGTATAACAAGGAAAATCATTGTCCCCCCACCACTCAAAACACAGCTCTTATGGTCAATGTATCTGGAAGGACCGTTACCATAATTTTCTGGTGATATGTTTTTCCCTTAGTGCGTCTTTTAACAAAACACATACACTCCATATTTACTTCAACTTGTGGTGAGTTGTTACTCTTTTTAATTGCTCTAGGTGTACGCTGTTTACAGTGAGTTTACTAAAGCACAATCAGAATCTAAGCACAAAATGTCCATGAGCAAATTAACACGTTTCATGTGTCAGGAAAGCTGGGTTTGAACACGCTTGTTTTCAGCTAATGAATTTAGCTGAATTCTTTCAAATGCTGTTTCTTTGTGTTGTTTGTAGCTTGTCATTCTCTCTCGCTCCAAAAAATAAAAATATATTGCTTAGCTGTGTAGGCATGCTATCGTCAGGTATATGTCCTCCCTGCAGATCTGGTCCAGATCAAAACCAAATAAGAAGAACAAACAAGAAATAATAAAGTGTGAAAGTGGAGGAGGATGTGTAGGAAGGGGCCTGTGGGTTGCGTTGGGACATGTAAGTATAAAGAAAGACGGGGATTTGTCAGTGCTGCCTTCAGGCTGAGGGAGCAGGAAATCAGCCACTCTAAGGGGCAGGAAAGAGAAGAGGAATAAACAAGACGAACTGCTCTCACACACAAGCAAAGACGGGCAAGGGCAGGGGAGGGGTGACAGGATTAAGGAGAGGGGGCGGAGACAAGAGGAAGGGGCGGAGAGCTCGTGACATCACAGTGGAGCTACTTACCCACGCCTGCTACTCATTGGCTGAGCGGCCCGTCCGTCATTCCACTTCCTCCTCGAGTCTGGTAAAGTTTAGAAAGAGTCGAGGGAGGGACCCGTACACACACTCTGAGGCACTCACGGCAAGAAACTGAAACAGAGCACGACTTGTAAAGCAAGCCCAACCAGCCCTTTCTGTCTCTGCCCTCACAGTTTCCTGCTCTGCAAGGAAGCCATTTTGTAGGCCAGAAGAGCTCACCTTTTGCTTTTTTTTCCCTCCCTCTCTCTCTCTCGCTCTTTTTGTTCCCCTCTGGATTGAGTTTCTCTGCACAGGTTTGGACTTTCCTCTCTGTGGATCAGCTCTGCATCAGAAGGCAGGAGGAAGAAGGAGCAGTACAGCTTCCAAGCCTGATCTCTTTCTGCTGTTGCTTCAAGTGACTCCTGATTTTTTTATTTATTTTTTTTTAATTAGAGAAAAGAGTGTGGGGCGGGGGTGGGGGCAAGTGCCAGAAGGGAGGGGGAGGTAAAGAGAGCTTGTTTGCTTTGACTCTCTGGAAGGATTAGGGAAGGAGGCAGCCAAAGCCAGGACTCCGGGTGAGTGTGTGGCTGCACCACTCAGCACCTGGTCCTCCTCAGACTCCTCGGCCCCCCCCCGGGCCCCCTCCTCGGTTACAGGGGCCCTGGCAGGATGGCCCACACCAGCTCCTGTATGCCCTCAGGTCCGCTCTCCCCTTTCTTCGCACCCGGTAGCCCCTCTTCCTCGGGATCCGTGGTAGTTCAGCCGGGAACGCCGGTCGCCATGACGCCGACAGCCAATCAGCTGGGACTGCTGACTGACTTCGGATCGTCTCCCGGAGCCGGCGGGGGGGCTGCACCCCCGGTGCCGTCCACCCCTACCGGAGTCTCCTTCATCATCCAGATTGGCCTGACGAGGGAGTCGGTGCTGTTACCTCATTCTGCAGACCTGGCTTATGTTAAGCAAATCGCCTGCTCTATTGTGGACCAGAAGGTGAGTCCAAACCGTGGGTCTTCCTTAAGTTACACTTCATTGTGCACTGAGCGTATCTAGAATTGCATGAGTCTTTGTGTGGGTTTGTGTTTGTTATGCTTGGGGAGCGGGGAGTGGTCTACGAAAATGACCTCCTAATTTGGATATAAGGCGTTGCGTTGTCCCTCATCCGTCTTGTTTTCTAACTGGCTCCGGCAGCCTCCAACTCCTGTGGAGTGTGTCTTTAAAATCCTGAGTGCCTGCACCTCACTATGCATGCATGCGATTAGCGTGTCCACAGTAATATGCACCCAGTGACCCCAGCGGTGTCGAAACTTTCACACCTGAAAATTGTCTGCAGACAGCGGGGTTAGTGCTCAGAGACCCCGGATCGGGTCTGGTGCAACGAAAATGCTGCAAGGCAGAAGAAGTAGGTGGGGAATGAATGATCCCTTCGATTGTTTTTTTTTGGGAGCATAGAAAACACTTGAAAAAGTTTTGCTATTATTAACGGTCGCTGTAGCTATATATCCTCGGGCCCCGTCTGTACATTTTACTCACCAGGTCCCCTAAATGATTTTTTTCGGGCTCCCAAAAAGTACTGGGCCCCCTGAATCTGCCAGGGTATCCATGCCCCACCGACACCCCTGTTAACAGTAATTTAATGCACAGCCTAGGAATCTGTCCCAGGCAGCACAAGGCACAGGTACACCCTGCTGAGATGGCAGTCTGGGTACACACATGCACACAACGTGGGCATTTTAGAAGTGGCAGTTAATCTATCTGCATGTCGTTGGACTTGGAGGAAACAAACACGAACTGGGCAGAACATACAAACTGCGCACGTACACACACACACACACACACATACACACACACAACATTTCAAAAACAGTTGCTTGTGCAGTTGAATTCATATTAATCTTTTGGCAAAACAATCATTAATATATAGAAACCACCTTTGACCAGGGACTTAATCATCGGGGGGGATGTCTACCCCCACAATTTAATTTGCCTTAAAAATTTGGCTTTAACTTGGTGCCCTCCAATAAACAGACCATTCCTATATTTAAATAATTAAGTCGAGTCACCCCCTATTAAGTCTCTTTTATGCCTTTGTCTGCGGCAGTTTAACACTAGCCATTTCCCTGACAGATCCGAGGATATTTCTTCTGTGAGTCACACTGGTGACCAGACGATTTACTCTTTATAGCGGTTGTCTTGCTGGTGGTGGCGTGTGTTGTTTCCCGGTGAGGAAATAACAGCAGGACTCCAGTCACCTTCATATGCAGAGGAAACCGACATGTAAACTGAGATTCCACCAGAGGAACGCTTGTACCACGGCACGCTCAGCGTCTGACGCTAACTGACAGTTTGAAGCGGGAACAGCTGAACTTTTGGGTTTGGGAGGCATGCTGCTGTTCCAGTGGCTGAAGCGCGCTGAGTCACAGCTTGCCATGTTTACTCAACGGCCGTCGTTCTCCGCTGAAACTTTTTTCCATTCATTTGGTGGTTGGTGCAGCTCCATATATCCCCTTACGTCGGACCTGCAGCCCGCCTTTCTCTCCACTTGTTGGGCCTTTTTAAAATTTGAATAATTTATTCATTAATCTGTGGACCCTTCTGGAAAGCGTCCTCCAGCCCCGGCGAACTGGGGGGCCATGTCAGCTGCCCATTGTCTGGGAGATAAAGAGTAGGAAATGACGGCCACATCCGGCCTGAGTCTGCTTAACGTGACCTACTTGGTCAGCTCTGGTTCCCTGCAGTATCTCACCTCCCCTGCTGGCAGCACTGGGAGAGCAGTGGGGGTGGGGGGGGTGGGGGGGCAGAGGACGTCCCCTTCTGTGTTTTTATGCTTGGGTGCCTGGGGGGGGAGGGGGCTACTCCGAGCTTGTTTTGGTGCGGACATGCTAGTCGAAGTGAGTTTTGTAATGTTGATTCTTTGCTAAACCTGTGGGGTGAATCTCACGGGTTTGTTTTGGTGTCTGAAAGGGGTCCGGAGGGGTGCAGCCCTGGAACCAGTTAATTGCCACACCCAACCTTCACGCCCTGAAAGACTCTGGGAAGCTGGTTGGGTTTTCAGGATGAACAGAAGATTTCAGACACTGTGTCGAGGTCTCAAAACTGGAATTTAAAATTGGAATTGAAAATTTAAAAAGTGAAAAACACACACACACACACACACACACACACACACACACATATATATAAAATTTCATACTGAAGTGCTCAGTGCACTGGGTGTTATCAAACCCCAAGATGGGGAGTTAAAATGTGAGAACGTTTTAGCAGAGCAAAGAAATCTTGCATTGTCATCGAAAGCAATTGGCAGGCGTGTGTTAGCCTGTTGTTGCTTCTCCATATATGGCTGGGCAGCTCACAGACAGAGAGTGAGTAGAAGAGCAACACGGTGCTAAATTAGTTAAGAAATATATCAAATCCATGTCAGTGCTCCTCTAGTCCTTGTCAATGTCTCATTCTCACACCTTTTGAGAATGTTTACTAATCTTATAATGATTGGTGTGTTGATAATTTAGATATAATCACAGATTTGTTACTTCCTAGAGTATTGTAATTGAAAAAGATACTGTATTGATAGTTTAAAACCCCAGCCCTTCCACTCGCCCAGGCTTATTGTATCACTCAATCAATTATATGTTTCTATGTATATTTATTTACACAAATAGCCACAAATTAGCTCTTGCAGCTGTACGCTTATCACTATCTGGCTCGCTTGTGTGTGTTGCTTTTGGAAAAAAAAACTTCTGCAAAAGTCACTTAAATGCAAATGAAGAGTTTCCTAAGAGCGGCGAAACACCCTGGAGGTGATTTATGGTTCAGACAAAGCGAAGTTCCTGCTCATCTTGGTGAAGGTGTGACTGGAAGATTATGAGGATGCATCGTGAGACTTGATCCGTCTCGCCTCTTGCAGCTCATTCGTGAGTTTGAGACTGTGGCGTACACACATCAGTATTTTTTATCGGAGGTGGATAGCTCAGTTCCAGAAAGTAAAAATCCAGACCCAAGCTTTTGCTTCAACCAACTAGTTGAGCATAAAGAGTCACAGTCACAGAGGACTGAACTGGTTGGCTGAAACAAAATCCTGGTCTGGATTTTTACTTTCTGGACCTGAACTATCCACCTCTGATTTTTAATTATTTACTTATTCACCCTTGTTCTTTGGTAGCTAATCTACACACCGAAACAAGAATAATGCTATTGTTAAGCCCCCCCCCAGCCTCCAATGCCCCTCGTGTTTGTTCAGCTAATGTAATGCCCTCTCAGCCCTACAGAATGCTCGCTTGGCTGCCCGCCCCCCCGGTCTTAGCAGACAGGCTCAGCATCAGCTGTGCCGTTTGGTTCCTCAACACTCAACCTGTTTTTCTGGGCTTATACACCGTTAAACACATAGAATCTGGTGACGAGATCCTGGTTCAGCCTATTGTTTAATCAATCTGCACAATCGTCTATTTAGGGTCAAAGTTATCTAGAGCTTTTCCCAAGAAGCACATTATGTATGGAGGGGTACAGCCTGGGTGGGATATATATATAGCATCGTTTGCTCATTGTGTTTAGCAGTTCTGAAGCTCTGTAAATGTTGCTCTATTTCCACATTTAGGGCTCAGATTATCTGCGGTGATTACCACTGATAAAACACACTGTGCTATCAAAGTGACAACCGTCTTTTACGTGATTGTTAAGGTCTTGTAGCTTGCCTGTTTGCTGGTAGCGAAAGGCGTGTAGATTGTCCAATCAGCACTACCTCACCATTGTGATGCCTCGTGAGAAGCTGTATGTAAAGAAGCTGATTGGTCAGGTCTGGAGTGTATCTGGGGAACACTGTGCCTTTGGGGGACAGTGAGCTGAACAATCGTTAAATATCACAAAGCCTGTGGTGGGATTACAGTCCTATTGGGGCCACATTACCTTTCTTAATAATCTCTGCTGCCAAGAACTGTCCGTACCTCGCTGATTTATCAACAAACATGCTAAGCCAGCTTTGCATTCATGAAGTATGTAATCATTGATTATGCTGGGAAGATGGATTACGACAGTAGATTTTTCACCAGAAAATGAACTTTTCATCAGATGACCTCATCAATTTTAGAGTAGGATTCATAATGTCTGAACAAATTACTCCAAAACAACATTTAATAACTATAGTTTTATTCTGCAGCTTTTTAAGTGACTAAAACTCCTTATTTAAACGCTATTTCTGAAGAAATGTACCTCATTTAACTTGTTTGGCTACTATTGCTGGTTGCTAGGAGATCAGGTCACGTGGGTCAGTTTCTGATCAGAATTCCATTCAGGATCGCAGTCATGATTGAAATGGTAGCAATATATATATATATTACAGCTCTATTGGAATGGTAAGTCGCCTTTTTTGCAACAATTTCTCTAGCACAGGGTAACCTGGAGCCTATTCCAGGAAGCAGAGTTGCGAGGCCGGCGTGCATTCCAGACCGGATGCACTCGGGCTGTGGGTTGTGTGTTCCCTAATTTTTGAACCAACAACCTTTGCACAGTTAGTACAATGCCTTGCTTGTTGAACTACTGAGGCTACAATGCAATTTGGTCCAATTATACGTCTTTGTAGTAGGGGATGGAAGCCACCCAGAAAGAACCTGTGCAACACAAGATATTCATGCAAATTCCACTCACACAGGGTGTATCTGAGTTTCCGCAGTCCTGAAAGTGTGTCAGGCTACAGTCTTATCCACAGAATCTTTGGCCCCTTTCGACATTTATTTTTGTAGTTATTTTCGGATTTTCCCAAAAAGCTGCTTTGTATTTCCATGGAATGGATGTTATTAAAAAGAGTATCAAAAAGCCCCTTAAAATGTACACTTTTTTTGCCCCGGTTGTGAATTTGACTCTGTAGCTGCGCTTGAGGTGACGTCACAAAAGTACCCTTGTCCCCTGCGCCCTGTGCCGACTGAAAGGAGCACACCTCATGGCTAGGGAGAGAGAGCCTTGTTGGTGCATGGGGGCGCAGTTGGGGAGGGGTGGGGGGGGGGTAACTTACCCCCCTCCTGTTGCATAACCCCACTCAAGCTTATCCACCAAAAAAAAACACCTCCACCTCCGTGATGGATTGCTTGAGAAAGCAAGAATGTTCCGGATCTCCTGTTTACTAACCTCAGCAGTGTTACAGTAGGGCTGTACCGTGGGTGTGTTTAGACGGATGGTTCTGATAAAACCACATCCTGAAAGTGGAATTGTTGTTATTATAATAGTAGACACCTTCATCTAAGATGCACTGAAATAGCTTACAGTACATCCATTTGTTTATTCAGACCAGCGTGTTCTACTGGGGGCGATACAAGGGAAGTAAAAGTTTGTTTAAATGATGGAACTGATTCTGATGTTCCGGGAGTGGGTGACATCGAAATATTTTGCGTTCTGAAAACACCGACCTTTGAAAATGGTGGCACCTCCTGGGAGGTGGCTGTCAGACTGGGATGAGACCTGCTATTCCTCCTGGATATTCCAGTATCTTGGGTTGCAGGTGCACCATGATTCCTGAACTGCTGTACATTTATTTCAGCCTGGAAAGGTATTGGATTCCAGTCGTCCAATGATACACGCTTAAAGAATCACCCGATCCTGGGATTTGTGGTTGGACTTTAGATGCTGCTTGTTGGATGATTCCGACAAATCCATTTGCTAATCTCCCTCCTTGATCCTCGCAGGCTTGCGTTTATCTCAGATATTCTTTGCTTGTTTGGCGTATTAGGCGTTTGTGCATTTAACGCAGAAACCACTGCTTCACCTGTCTTTGTGTGGTCAGCACGTACAACAGTGGTGACATAACAGCGAAGACAGCAGAACCCGAACCGACTCCATCTGCTCTGCGCATGTGATCTTTACCAAGCCCAAAAACGTGAGCCGATCCTTCTTCCCCGACCCTGCCCCTCTCCCCGCATCGCACCTCTATGCAGTAGACAGTAACTCTCCCGTAACACGATGCACTTCCATGAACAGTTGCTCCTAATTTGCATCCGAGCGGAACAGAGGTTCGTATTTCCCGACTTTGCCTTCTCTGTCAGCGACGGCGCGGCCTTACATTTGACTAGTCAAAACGGCTGTTGATCATGTCGGCGTTCCAGCAGGAAGAGGAAGGCAGGAGAGAGGTCTCTTAGGTCATGCAATTAGGGCACCACAGGGCTGCACCATGTCTGGCCAGATATGAGATATGCTGATCGCTCCGTCTTTGTCCGCTTATTTTTTCTGCAACTTTTTCTTAAGATCTAGCCCACATATTTTATGGATCCATCCAACCATGGACTGTCCATATATGTGTTCATGTATTAATATGGTCTTCACAAAGAAGCTTAAACTAAATATTTATATTTTCTTTGAAGGCAAGCATGCTGTTTTAAGCCCTGCTTGTCTCATTACAGTCAGTGAAGTCTAATATGATTCGGAAGATTATGCTGCTCACACTGGTTGGTCTGTGCCATTTCGATGTGTTTAGGAGGTTTTCAAGTCAAAAATCTTTCAACCCTGTCCATTCTATTTGCGGTTATCATTCCTTTTTCTGCTTGGAGCCGACGTGCTTCCTGCAGTCATTCTGCATCAAGGAACGCTTCAGGAGGACCTCTACTGATACAAAATACAGTTCAGAAAAATAATATCCTTTGTAAATAAGGTGTGTAGAACATCCTTGCTTGTAGGCCCAATGTGATGCACTAGGATGTAGAATTAACTCTTTCTTTGAAGAGTGGCTTAAACTCTAGTCCAGGTTTCTTCAAATCTGGACCTCGATTCCAAATCCAGGCCTTGTTTTCAGTTCTCCCAGGTAGTTAGTTTAATAATTACTG
>JABFEA020000039.1:9507337-9526773 GCA_019775915.2 Cyphomyrus plagiostoma | reverse complement strand
CCCCCCCCCCCCCCCCCCCCCCCCCCCCCCCCCCCCCCCCCCCCCCCCCCCCGCGGGGGGGCATTCTTGCGCGGGGTCAGTTAATATAACTTTCAACGGTTGTATTGGACATGCTTATGTTGGCTGCTAGTTTGAAAGTCCCATAAATAATTATTTGGAAAAATAGATCATAAGAAAACAAAGTTTTTGGTCTTTTCTGTACCTACAATAAGAGCTAGTTGAATTGATTTTAAATATACTTTCATGAGGGATTTGACACACAGGAATCCCCTTGCACACACAGCAGAGAGCTGCAACAGCATGCCACAGAACTGCTTATCTCTGTGTCTCATCTCAATCCCTGTGCCTTTCAGAACACAGGGGTCCGATTAAGGTGTTTACTCTTTATTTCTCATTCGCTTTCTCGTATGTTTATGTGCGCCGTTGCCCTCTGTGTCATATTGGTTGTCTTTATGAGGTCACAGGTTCGTCTTGCTGGGTTTTATTTATGTGCAATGTCAGGGGCCGCGGTCTCTCTGTCGTGACTCATAGGCTGAGCGTACTCTGACATACAGAGGCACCGGGATACCCGGAGAGGTTGGTCACTGATAAACAGACTGTTAAACTCGCATCGCCAGAAATACAGTCAGTCCCCGGGTTAAGATGGTCTGACCTACAGATAACTCGTTCTTACGAACGGACCACATCAAGCCTATTATATAAAAAATCTGAGTTAATTGCAATGGATCATAATGACAAATGCATACACTACTTTGAGATGTTTGTGAAAACGTGCAGCTTCAGTGGCTGGACGTACATTACCGTATGTCGTTACTTTTATTATAAGTATTATCGTCATCATCATGTACTGTATTGTTTTTCTGACTTAGCTACAAGTTTGACATAAAGACAGACTTAGGGAACGACTGTGGTTCGTGTCCTGCGGGTTGCCTGTAATAAGAAATGTGAGACTGAAAAGGCCTGAGTATGTGAGCAGAATGAATAGACAGAAGGCCGACACAAAGGACAATGCACAAAGCCAAAGGTTGTGTGTTTGTCCTGTCATCCATAAACCAGTTTCCGTCGCAAGGCAGAAGCCTTCAGTTGTGTCGAAAGGCAATTATCCTTCCAACTGGGTAGCTATTTCAGACAACAAAGGATTACATTATATCAATAGGGCTGACAATAGACTGGATTATAGGAAGACGTAAAATGTTAAACTTGAAGAAAGCTAAACAAATTCCATTTTTATCCATCCATCCATCCATCAATCCATCCATCCATCCATCCATCCATCCATCCATCAATTCATTCATTCTTTCATTTTTAATGGTGAATGCACTGAGTCTGAGGGTGGCTTTCGGTCTATCATCTTGGCTTAAGGAGAAGCTACAGTTCATTTGAGTTCAGGTTCTCAGAACCAGCTTACTGCCTGTTTTGCCTCGATGGAAAGTGTTTACATGCTGGGAAAGCAAACACATGCACGACACGTTGACTGGGATCTGACTGCGTGCCTTGTCCTTCTAGGGAACAACAGAAGAATGAGAATGATTTATTTTTTGTGGGTGTGGCCCCGCTGACTGATTGGGTGTGGCTAGAAAAAAATGCAGTTCTTTGCAGGTGCTGACGTAAAAGGGGGTGACGACATGACTTTTGAGCCAGTGGACGTCCAGTGGGACAGCCGGCCCTCTGCTGATTCCAGCAGGAAGTAACCAACCCAGGTGCCTGGAACTCTGCAATGAGTCGGTTAACTATTTCAGCCTAGAGTTATAGGTATTTAGCTCAAATGGATTCTGTGTATAGAGGCCCTTCCCACACAATCACTTATGAATAAGTGTATTTCATGTGTTTGAAATAATGCTTAATTTATCATTTGCACAACTACAGACACATTAGAGGGATTATTTTTACAAATTCTTGATCTCTATTGAGAGACAGACATATAGTACTGTGGAAAAGTCTTAGGCAGTCAAAGAAAATGTTTATGACCATTTATCTTGGAAGTATGCATGTATTTGCTTTTAAAAACACAATTTAACATTATAATATATACAAATTAACAATAAATGCAATAAAAAACTGTTCTCAGTTTTGGACAGCTAGATAAACTTCACTTAAGTTCCAAAACCTCTCCTCAGGGTCACCTCAGCCATTCCATCAATGCATAAAATTTCTCCTTCAGCTCAATTAATTGATTTAACTTGTTAAATAACTCAATAAGGTATTGATTAGCCAAACGAGGTGGGCATAGTGGCTGAGTCAAAAAATACATTGGGTTTCTTGGGCAGTTGCTGCAAACACTGCGGTGATTTTGAGAGAGGTTTTGAAATGGCTAAGCTGACACACTTTTAACAGACATAATATCATAATTTTACACGGACACGAAGATCATTTAAACACCATTTTTAATGACTGCGTAAGACTGTACAGTATCTGTCGAAGCCAGCGTGGTGCCCTAGGCGGGCATGAGCGCTGGCGCCCCCTGTTCAAGGCAAAGTGAAATTGACAGGCAATTCGCCGCCCCCTCAGAAGTTGGCACCCTGGGCAGCTGTCAGTCACCTATAGGATTGACTGGCCCTGGAACCTTTTATGTACAGCTGAGAGTGAAGCCTGGGGTCTGAGCCCAGGATCAGCCAATTATCTGCCGGCCCTGGAGCATTTTGAGGGCTTAAGGGCCTCGTTGAAGGCCTAATGGACGTGTGACTAAGGTGCTAGGGGTCGGGTTCAAGCCAGAAAATCACAGGCAGAGTAGCCTAACCCGCTGAACCACACATGTGCCATTTTGTCATTTTTTTGTTTATATGTTTATATGTATATATATCGCCTGAGTTGTAACCTGCTTTGCGCCCGTAGCCTCTGGGATAGGCTCCGGACTCCCACGACCCTGAATAGGACAAGCGGTTACAGGAAATGGATGGATGGATGTATATATGTCTTTATTTATCTTGTCTTATCTATATTAAGATGATATTTAGAAACAAAATCCGCCCATGCGAATACTATATCCTTCTTCATGCCTGTTCATGAACATTTTCACAGACAGAGACTAGGCAGGATCAACGATTATGGCTCAGTTATTCCGACTTCCAACTTGCTGGTTGACCTGTATGTAGTTAACTGGCCCAACTGGCAGTGAGTTCGGGACCCGACAGGAGGGGGTGGCTTTTTTAGTCTCCATATAGAGGCAGCTTTGTGATTTGTGAAGAAAAGGACCGGGAAGACCAGCTGACGGGGAAACATAGACACCGCGTGCAGCTAGAGATGAAAAAAGGTGAAAACAAGACTTGAAAAAGAATGACTTGTCAGTGGACTCTGCTGCGTAGGGGCTGCAGAAGCACGGCGAGACAAAGACGCCTCTTCAGCGCCTGGTTTGTTATTGTAGCGCCTTTGCGCAAAAGTGACGTCTCTGCGAGTAAATGAGGCCGACAGATTTATAGGGCAAAAGGTGAGCATTCAGCCGGGTCTACAAAAGAGGGAAATAGGGAGTTGGGGGAGTGACTGTGGGGAAAAGACATGCGCGGCGATGGGTGGAGAGGGAGGGAGGAGTGCACCAGGTCACAATGAGGCCATTCAGCAGCACAGTGTTACCGCCAGTCGGGGGGGGGGGGGGGGGGGTTTACGCAGTTGTGCGCCGTCCGTCCCCCCCGGCCCCCCCCCCCCCCCCCCCCCCCCCCCCCCCCCCCCCCCCCCGCCCGGCGCGGGCCCGCCCCCCCCCCCGCCGACGCAGTTCTGCTCCTTCCTTCCGCCCCGGCCTCCTCCCCTCCCACTTCCACATGCGATGAATCCAGTTGCTAGGAGCCACAAAGACGCCCTGTTATCACTCCCCACCATAGCGGTCGCTTTAACGCCACCCGGTCTTCCATCCGAGGTCCCCCTGATCCACCTTAAGCCCAACCAAGCCCCCACTTTACTGCTGGTGAATGGGAAAAAAAAAACAAAAAACGGCCTCTTCAGATTAACCACCCAGGTTATTGATAAATTGAATCAGATTGAAAATTCATATAGAGTCCAAAAGTGCAGCCTTGTGCTGCTACTGGTTTTTAGTACACTCTGGAAATAGTCCAGCTCTTTATCTCTGAACAGGGTTCATTTATGGCAGGAGTGTAATCCATCCATCCATACCTATTATTAAGTACAGGGTGTCTTCCCGTGTCATTGTGGGGTTTCCTCAGGGTGCTGAGGCTGATTAGAGCTATAACGTTGCATGTGCGAGTGAATGGTGTGTGAGTGTGCCCTGTGATGGTTGGCACCCCATCCTAGTTTGCTTCCTGCTTTGTGCCCACAGGTTCCAGATCTCCCGAGACCCTGCACAGGATAAGTGGTTACAGAGAATGGGTGGATGAAACTCAAAGAAGTAACACTGGTACTAACATGATAACATACATTGATTAAAAATTCCTACATTGCTACTTGCCTGTGTTACACTGATGATTCTACTGCTTCCTCTCAGGTCAGGGTTATATTAACAGGGAATTCTTATATTACATTTACGTGCTACTAAGCAAAAGGTTTTAAACTACTGGAGGATCGGGCTGTTTCATCCAATATGGCCTGGATGTCAGTGTGTGTCCTGACCCTGGGGTTAGACAGGATTAAGCTGGAATGCAGAGAATACAGGTGTGTTTTCCTTTGTGCCGCTTCACACGACAATCCAGTTTGTTGTGGAGTTCTCTAAGCGATGTGTGGAATGTTGCTATTAGAAGAGCAGAACGGGAATAGCACCCTGATCACTTAAAGCGTTCCGTGGTCTCCGCAGTCTGGCAATTCTGTCCGCCTGGGAGGGAGTTGAATTGAAACGGACGGGTAAACCTTCTCTTACATGTGTTACCAACTTATAAAACTAACATTCATGACAGAGCCATGATAAAGTCGGTAACACTTTTCTTGTGGGGACACGGATAATGTAGTAGAACGCTCTTACTTAATGTATTAATTAACCCAAAACTGTTAGTTAAGTACTGATTCCATGTTCATTTTTCGTTAACCAATCATAATGGTTTGTGTATTTCATGCAGTTACTACACTCAGAAAAAAGGATACCAGTTTGTGCCTTTGTTTCCTACTGGGGTGGTCGGTACCTTACAATTCTGTACCTTTTAAGGTACAGCAATGGACTCCCCAAGGTACAAACAACATTAATGTACCCCCGATGGTACAAAAATGTTCCTCAGAGTCCATTTCTGTACCTTAAAAGGAACATTTACCTACAGCTAAGGTTACACCCCCAGTGACAAGCAAAGGTACAAATTGCTACCTTTTTTCTGAGAGTGTCTAGGGGCCAATTTCCCAGTCAAGGATTAAGCCTAAGCCTAGACTAGCTTTGAGTTACAGTGGTGAATCTCCATTGAAACGGCAATTTATTTCGGGAAACTGGCCCTATATGTTCATGGTTTGTACTTAAGTATTAAGTGAGTTACTAAGTTACTCGTACCTTCTCCAGCTAGGTGTTACTATACTGTTTAGCCTTTTAATACCTAGCACTTAGTAAATGACAGCATGAGCTAATGTTACAAATTTTATCTGTAAATGGTTCTGCTTTTTGAGGCTCTCTAGTGCTATCATGAGTCGGGGCGTGTTTGATGGTGCGTGTACACTGCACGCTGGTTAGCTGTTTGTGCGCGTTACATACTTGTGTGCGTGTGTCAGTGCATTTACCATGCAGGATGCTGCAGAGCACATGACGCCTTCGCTAGGAGCCTCAAGATGACGAGAGTGTAGGTTATCTAATTTCTAGCGCTCCCATCATGCTCTTCTCCCCCGACATCAATTTGACTATTATGATGTCATAATGATGACAAATTAATCTTCACACCCACACATTGTTTATCATTAGTTATTGATTTGTAGGTCCAATTTTTGGAGATGTACTGCCACAGAATGCCTGAAAAGTGTCAAATTTATCATAATTAAAAGTCTAGCTGAGTATCAAATGAATATTACAGAATGTAGACCAGAGCGTCTGGGTAATATGCCCCAAACTAAAGTTGAACATACTCTAATTTGGCCAGAGACGCAAGCTCTCACTTCCCCTTTGTGAAAACAGAGACAATGAGAAAGAAGCAGCCAGTATAAGGGAACATCCGCCAAACACAACCCTCCTGTGAATTTGAGCTTTTGATACACCCACAGCGATGCAAACAGGAAGGCGAGCAGGAGCCCTGCGCATGGCTGGTGCTGGGGGCCCCTTTGGGCCCCCGGCGTGACGGCACTTCTGCAGACATCGTGTGCCCCCACGCCCTGCTGTTTCTCGCTGACGTAACGCTTCTCGTCAGCCCGCAGGTCCCAAGGCCCTCACCTAACTATCCTCCCAATTCCAGGAGCTAATCCGGAGGCTTCCGGCTTGCTGGAATACTCTTGTTGATGCGGACATGGTGTTTTTATCATTACAGAAACTGCTTAGCTTTATTACGGTTAGCTAAAAAGGGGTCCGACTTTAAGTCTTTACATTCTGTAACTCATTCATAGCTGACATTTCTTTTTAACACAATTATTAACCTGGAGTAAAGTCCAAACCTGTAGCAATAGAATTCCTACTGTGATGTCTTTTGTTTCTGCCTTTACACGCCTCATGTTTGTCTCTTGCTTTGTCCCTTGTATTTTTAATGTGTTGTATTTTTCTTTTCACATTGCTGGCCAATCCCTCTTTTTCCAGAAAAGGAAGTTTTTCTTACTTAAAAATCTGACATTTTTTTGCCCAAACCATCGTTTTACCAGGTTCTGCTCTCATCTCGCGCCATGCCAGTCTCACGGTGCCAGTAAATGGAAGCACTTTGTTGAATACAAGCATATTCATAATGATTGCAGAAGTGCTATGTGATTTTTGCCGTCCCCGCTAGCTAACAATAGCACTGTGGCCAAGTATAGCAGGATCCTTCTGGATATCGGGGCATGGGAAGAACCAGTCCGGAACCAAAACATGCAGCCGACAGTGAACTATGACGGCAAATGAGCTGCTTATATTCAACCTTGCAGTTCCAGTATGGTGAGGGACACTCCCAAGGTTTGTACAGTTTAGGAGTCCAGCTCATCATTCGTATTTATGCCAGCCCTACATGATTGGAGTACATTACCTAAGTGATTGGATCATGCTGATGGCATTAAACATTACAGCTTTTCTATGAAGTGTTTGCTTGAGCACCTTCCTGTTCACTTTCCTCGATGTCAGTGAGACCGTCCTTCTCCCAGACCTCTTTTGTTTGTGATGCACCAGAAATGCTTTAGGGAATCAGTTGAAGATATCTCGCATTGCTACTATCTTCTTTGTCGTCACTGGGGTCTCACCAAGCTATTAGTAACAGCACTGGGGAGAGGCCTTTTCTTTTGGGGAGAGCAACACGTAATAGGGTCTGAAATCAGCCACAATCTGCTCTGTGCAGATATGTGTTAATGAAGGTACCATTCTGACATCTTTGCAGCCTCCCTGTTCGAGCCCTGCAAATCAAGTGCTTTCACTTCCTGCCAAGATCTCCTTGGCAACGTCTTAAGAAACCCCCTTAAAGGCGTTCCCATGAAATCAGTGAGTCTCTACAGAGTTTTGTGTTCACCTACCAAAGCAGGGATCATTCTTAAGATGTAGCCGGGAGATAAATAACTGGCTGTTTTTGTCTCTCCTGAGTAGGGCGTTGCTAAATCACGCGTCTGCTGACATGAATCGTACTATCAACAGACAGTGGTGCCCACATTTCACACGTCACGCCAGTTTGGACGCTAACAAGTTGGCTGGCTTTCAAGAAGGGCACAGGCCGGACGCTTGGTCGCGTTCTGTCAGACAGGTTCTGCCACAGCAGAGCTCAAAAGCCAGGTGACAGATGGACATTTTGTTGGCCCGTGTTGTTTAAGGAGTGCTGCCATCGCACATTGGGATGAGAGGAAACGGGCTGAGGGGCTTGTCAGCTCAGGAAAGCCATCAACAGGCCATCAAGTAGCCTCTTCTCAGAGGGACCGTGATAAAGCCCAGGACCCAAGTGAGCTCTGGCTTGGTGTCTGGGACAGATACTCTCTGCTACTCTCAAAATCTCCCTGCAGCTCCTCTTGGGATCTTCTGGCTTTCATCAAGCTGCATCTGTTAGATCATCTTTCAGGGCCAGTGTTTCTATAGTTACCTCTCCGCACCCATTCCATCCCTCTACATCACTGCTACGGTTTTGACACCTGTGGTAAAATGAGGAGCAGTGAAATAACACCAGAATACCTCAACATTTTTTTTAATTCCAGATATAGTCAGTCACCGTAGATAAATTTTGATCTGAGCAGAGTATATACTTTGATATATTCATTTATAGAAATGAATTCATTGGCCATTGCAAGTTTATCATGGAAAATGCAAATCACACTGATGGCTTTTAGCTGGATACATTGGTAGAGGATGTTCAATGCAGATTATCTGGAACTATGGGAAACGTAAGCCCCGCGTAAACTTTTGCATGACAAATGCTTGGGTGCGACTTCTGCGATCTTATCTTGAAAGTGGACGCTTCCTCATTCATAATCACTTCTGTAAACATAATAGTCCAGGATTCCCCCAAGCTTGTGACTAAAACAAGACCACTCTCCGGTTGCTTGTGGTCTTAATTCCCGCCGTATGTATGCACGTATATATTTATGCCGTTCCGGAAATATGGAAGCACACAAAATTGCGTGTCAGCTGACGGTGTTTGAATACAACCAACAGGAAATTCAGGCTGCGTACAAGCGATGACATCACGCTACCTCCCTCAACACCCCTTCCCAGTGATCCATGCAAAGATCTGGTGATTTGTTTGCTTTCCATAGATGTTTCCGTGGTGATTTCCATTCTGTGTGGACTCCTGTGTTGAGAACCCCGCGTCCATCTAGGGGTGTGTGGATTACGACGTGCGGATGCCCCATAGATGAAAATAATGGCCGTCTAATAACCACAAGCTCCTGTTGCGATTGTGCCCGAATTGAAAATCTACTTTCCTGAACCAACTTGTTAAGACTAATATGGCGTGTGTTATTGGTAAGAGCCAGTTAGTAGTTTGTGTTAATCAAGGATGCACCCTGGGATAATTACCTTATGAAAAGTGTGCTGTGGCAGGAATTAGGTTGGAAAACATGGCTAAGAAAATGTGTCCTGGCTGGAGAATGGTGTCTCTTGTATGCTTGATGAACCGGGCCAAATAATCTTAAAAAGGGAGTGAGTAAGTATGTAACTTCCAAAAAAGGACAATAAAAAGCACATGGGTGCTCCCTCCTTCCAAAATCCACATTTACCCGTGTTTCTACTTCGTGGATGATTGAAACACCGGGATACTTTACTGCTGAGAAGGGACTGGTGAAAGAACAACAATAACCAAAAAAAAAACACATAAAATGAGGCTTTGCTGCTTATGGTGTCATTTCCCTGTAATTAGGGCATGTGAGCTTAGTCAGACGTCTCAGCGGCTTAGCTGAGGGTGCAGGCTAGACTGCTTCACACGGAGGTTCGGTCAGGTGACGCCTCAGGCTAGACTGCCGCGGCAAACGCACAGACAAAAGGCTGGCTAAGGCACGGGCTGCTTCCCTGCCAACGCAGCCGAGTGTGGCGTCCATGTGTGTGAACAGACAACCTGATTGCATTTCAGCCCGCTGTTCCTGCATATCCGGGCCTAAGTGTGCGTGTGTGTGTGCGTCTGTCCTGGTAACAGATTCTTTTTTGTTGCTCGTTTGCTGGACACTCTGTGATCGGCTAGTTGTGTCTATTTGTGGTTTGATCTGGCCTTAAGCGTGTTTATGCGTGTGCCTGTGTATGTGTGCAGGTGCGGCACTGATGTTTTATATTTAGGACCTGCTACCTCTCCCCCCACCCCCCAGCATTGGACTGTGACCAGCATTCTGACCAAATAACCAACCCGTGAGGCAGCAGAGAGGGTGGAGTAGGACCTGGCGGGTCCTCTGGGAGGGAGAATAATCCCCCTTTGTCTGGCTTTGGCTGGGCGAATGCAGGGCAGAGTGCCCCGTGTGTGTAAATCATTCATGCTCCACGCAGCTCTAATGCTCTGGCCCTTGCGTGGAAGCTGAGCCTCTTCTTCCTGAGCCTCTTCTTCCTGAGCCTCTTCTTCCTGAGCCTCCGCAAACAGCACAACTCCCTTGCCATGTGTTTTTTTGTTTGTTTGTTTGTTTTTGACATTTTCACAGCACCACGACATATCGATTCTCTTTATAATCAGCGATTTAAAGCTTCGAAGCTGTTTCCTAAGTCACTGCACTCAACGCCATTGTGACGCAGGACTGGAGGACTCTTTAGTCTCCAGGTTCACATCATCCATTAACCACCGGTGCTGGTAACAAGAGTTCAGGGAGAAGGGGCGAGTTCCCCATAATAAGACAGAGTCAGCAAGGGATTCTTGCCTGTTTTGCTGTTTCAATTTTATTTCTCTTGGTGTGGGATGGCATCCAGGCAGACTGATATCTATAACATCCTAGCTGTTAATATGTCAGGTATACATATTTATTCAGGGGTGCAGGAACCATGGGGATGGAGGAGACGTGTGCCCCCCCCAATATGTAACTTGCCTTCATTCATCCCCCCAATAAACAAACCATTGCATTTAAATTATTACGTTGTGCCCCCTCCCCCTTCCAATATCAAACTCTCTGCTCTGCTGTTCTATTTACTCTCCATATAATAAGCCCATGGAAATATTCAGACTGCAGTTTAGGCTTGCTAGTTTGATTAAAACCATCTGGACAAAGTTTGAGATAAAGTGTCTTGCACTCCTAGAGAGTACTCTCTTTTCACTTCTTGAAGTGTCACTGTTGCAACAAAATATTAGCATCCTTGGGAAAAGCTGCTGTGGCACTGTTGGGGCGGTTGTTCTGTCGGTAATCAGCCTGCGGTGAATGGTGCAGACTATCGCTAGTGTCTCCGCTGAGCTAGTTCGGTGTTTTATGTCTTCTTTTGCTTTTGGCCTCTGATTTGCTCCGATAAACACGGCCTGCAGGTGATGTGCCTGCACGCAGATAGTCTGCTCTAGAGCGTGACCGAGCGTCTACCATCTTTCCCCCTGGTGAAAAGGAGCGTGCTTTTTCGTATAAGCCTGATCACACATTGCACCCAACTCAACTTTTAAAACGTTAAGCTGCTATTAGCGATGTATCGCTTCTCATGAGCTAGAAGAACTGGCTGGGTAACCTTCCCTGAAAGGGAATGACAGTTATGTAATATATGTTGACTAAGAATGAAACTTTTGTCCGCAAAGTCCAAGGAGGGTTACAATACCTGATGTCACATGATACTCTGGATGTTTCTGGATCATTGGAGAAGGAAAATTGACTCGAAGGGGTGCAACGGTCAGGATCACCAGTATCACAATCGCCCTTCATTTTCAGCCGCCGAACCACGCCATGATTAGTGCACCCAGGAACGTTGACGCAGTTCATCACTAGGGTTCGTGGTTCGATCGCCTCTTTAAGGGTTCTTTTGCTTCTGACACAATCTGGACGTGTGATGAGTAACTCGAGGGGAATGAATGTGGCAGTGAAAACCGTAGGGGTTTGGTTCGACCATGACCTGAAACATCACTCCGGTGACATAGCTCAGGTCGGTAAGAATACTTGATGCGTAGATATTGAGGGCCATCGTAACAGATAACAGAATTTAAAAGCAAGTGTATGCTGGAGATACAGTGTTAATGCCTATCCTTATGCATATTTTTGCAATAAATTTGTCGAGTAGCTATCCAAAATGGTATGTCTATTCTATACATTCTATGGTGCCGCTAATAAAATAAAATTAAATTAAAAATTATAGAAATAGAAACCAATAGGCATCCAGCCCTACCAGTGCTCGGACCCCTAAATATTGCATAAACATAACCTGTATATCCATTTTTATTTATGATTTAATTATATTTAGAAGTGTCAATGAAGATGAAATAGAAGGACACAGACTATTAGCTCATCCGTCCTGCTACGTCAGCTGTGGTGTTTTTACCGAAAGGCGCCGCACCTCATCCTTCCATTACACAGGGAAGCTTGGGGCCTCATAGCAGGTGTGTTGGGGAAGCCGTCAACCTCTGCTGGCGGGAGGGAGTTCGGAGCGCCGGATGCGGCCGCATTGTGAGACGGGCCGACTCGCAGTGCCGGAATTACCCCGTTCGCCCTGTGATGTGGTCAGTATAGCGTGCGGAGGCGGAACTGTATAATTCATTGGATTCATAGTAATGATTTGAATGGGGAATTCAATACCTGTTGACATTGGCTCATTCAGAAATGGTTCAAAGTTGTAGCTACGATTGCTGTAGATGTGAAAAATAAAATATGTGTAACATAATAGCATACGTATATACAGGATGTGAGTATATCCCAACTTACAATAAGCATAATCGAATGATAATGGTGGTTTTCTGGAGCCATTTGCAAAATCATTATCAAAATAATTTAATATATTGCATTATAAAATGTAAATAATTCCAGGCTGATACACTGAAATACAATTTATATATTTAGCCATAAACTCTGTTTACACAGTTTTCTTATTTAAAATTCTAGAATGTTGTGATTGATTATTTACCATTAAATGGAATTTAGGTTTTAATAGGTTGTCCCTGTTGTTTTCTGTTCTAATATCCTTCATAAAAATACGTAATTATTATATCCATGCAACTTGCATGGTGCTTATCTAGTACTGGGTCACAATGTGAGTTTACAGCCTGTCCCCCAAGACGCATATGGGATTATAGGCAGAGTTACAGCAAGCCGACCATCACAGGTTAAGGCTATACTATGCTTATAAATAATAAAATGACAATTGCTATTTTGTGTCTTGCCATGTTGCATGTGGCCAGTAGTTATTATGCTATCTGAGTCCCAGCGAGCAACCTTCAAAATTTCTTTTGATTTCCTCTTACATAATATAAAATGCCAGAAAATAATAATCTCATCTTGATCGAGAAGATATTTAGATTTGAAAAGATTTTCAGCCGGTAATGTGACATTTTGGAGCAACCATTTTACTGTTCATTGTTAATTTTTTTTAGAATGAACGCAGTTCCAGTTACGTAATCACGGTATGAAGAAAAATGCAATTTCTTTTATGCGTTCACTGATTAAGAATAAAATGATCTCTTAATCCTCCACTGTGGGTTGGAATTCAGTGCAACTAAAAGGGAGGGAAGCCGCCACTGCTAGTTTCTCTGCGTGAATAAATGGGGAAGAGAATAAAAGGAACTTAAATGGTTTATAAATTGCTCACGTAACAGCTGTCGAATGAAAGAGATTTGACTGATTTAGAGTCAGATACAGTATGAAACATCCATTCTTAGCCAAACCACTTTCAGTTGCTTCATCCCTGTAGTATTTTCTAGAAGTATAACGGCTGACGCCAGCTGGCGTGTTCAACAACCATGTAACCCAAGTTAATGAAATTCCAACCAGAAGCACCGTGAATTAATTATTTAACAAAACTGTTCATTTTTCATAGAAATGTATTATACTGAAAATTGGAGCTGTTCAAATTGTTATTATTAACAAGTGCTTATATATATATATAATATATTATAAATGTATAATTTTCAATGAAGTTGATTGTAGCAATTTAATTGTTTAGGTACTTCGTCTGAATGGTTATGTAATTTTGCATCACTAATTTACGGACAACACAAAATGCAGATCTTACAAAGAATCAACCTAAATTGTAAAGAATCATCGTTTAAGAATCATTTGGTCAGTGTATGCATTTCTGACATTTATTCAAGAAACTTAGCTATTAGCTGCTTAAACGCAACAGAGGTTTGTTGGAGCAGAGGTGTGTATATTTTATGGATCCACCAAAAATCAGGTGTCAGACATCATAAAGTGTGAGATGTAACTTAAAGCTGAACAGCAATTGAATTACTACAGGAGCTTTCTCAACGTTTACTGCCATGAAAGTCAAAAGGATGGCTAGTGAGTTTGACAACAGCCATAAGCAATGTGGACCCTAGTCGTTATATTCCCTGAAGCTGAAAGTAGAACATTGTGCTGACAATGCACAGGTCATGGGTTCAAATCCTGGAAAGCATGCATAATTTGTAACTTTTCCCTCCACTCTGATCTGCTTTGTCAGATAAATGACAAAATGTGCATATGCCTTTTAGCCCTGAAGGAATCTTCAGCTCTATTACAAAACTGTGGACCATGTGACCTGGACTAAGAGAAAAACACAAAAAGCCAATTTTAGGTGGTGTTCCATGAAGGAGAATTTCTCAGGTAGCTAGGTTAATTTAAGATAGAAGTCATGATTTTCCAATAGGAATTATCCTTACAATAATCATCACTTAATCTCCTATTGGACAATCATGACTTTTATTTTAAGCTTACGTTAACCCAGCTAACTGAAAAATCCTGCTTTGTGGAGCACCCCCTAGAATAATATACATGAGGTGTTCCACAGAGCAAGACTTCTCAGTTAGCTGGGATAACCTAAGCTTAAGTTAACCCAGCTAACTGAGAAATCTTGCTTTCTGGAACGCCTTCCTGGTTTGGTCAGTATTATTTCATGTGTCGGAATACCGGATCAACGGTTGGGAACTTCTCTCGCTCAGTTTCCAACTAATTCCCAAGCACAAACCACATTCAGTCTCAATATCCGCACATAAAAAACAGTATCAGTAATGAGTGTATGGTAGGCAGCATTAAACTCCATGCTAGGGCAAACTGATTGTTTACTCATATCACCTGTCTTGCTTTTAATGGAATTTAACCATAAAAATTAGTGTCACATAAAATGGATGCTTAGTTGGTTAACACTTATCTGACCCCCCCTCCCCCCACCACCAAATCTCTCAAGGAGAAAACAACCCATTGTTGGCCACGAAAGCAGCAGTCCCACACTCTTTCTTCCTCAGTGAGCAGGGAGGCAGTCATTAAATGCACAGCATTAAGTATTGAAGGCCTCCTCCCAGCGAGGGAAGTCTATATGCTTTTGAGTGACATTATCATAACATGCTGCTTGTGACCTCTGCTGAGAGGCATATCAGGTTCAGCGTGCTGCAGTGTGTAACAATACACCGTCACATGACCCTAAACTCTTGTTCATTGGATCTGAATATCGTACAGGGTCAGGTCCGGTGGGGCAGCATGCAGCTTATGACCAGCATCGTCTAGTGCTTCTGACTGTATATTAGATCTTTCTCTTCATTTCCTGTCTCTCGATTAGTTTAAACAATGAGGATAATGAGCGACGTGTCACTGACGCTGGGGCTTCTGAATGTGCAGATTCGGTTTCTCTTTCAATCCAGCCTGTAGAAAGGCATTTAGTTATTGTTTCTTAAACATTTCTCAAGTGAGGCGCAGCAGAAAATGGTAAATGTACACCTGGAATCATTCATATAAAAGAAAATGTGAATAAACACCCATTATTGAACTGAAAACGTTGCCCTGTCTCATAACAGACTGCAGCTATTTGCTCCGTGAGGCAAAGTGTAATTGCTGACCTTCAATGCAAAGAAATGCCTTGTTTTAATGCCAAGAACTGCTATTCATCCTTGATGACTGTGTGCTGGGGGTGGCATGGTGGTGCACTGGTTGGCACTGTTGCCTCACACCTCTGGGACCTGAGTTTGAGTCTCCGCCTGGGTTCCATGTGTGTGGAGTTTGCATGTTCTCCCGGTGTCGTCGTGGGGTTTCCTCCGGGTACTCTGGTTTCCCCTCACAGTCCAAAGACATGCTGAGGCTGATTGGAGTTCCTAAATTGCCTGTAGGTGTGCATGTGTGAGTGGTCGGTGTGTGTATGTGCCCTGCGATGGGCTGGCCCCCTATCCAGGGTTGTTCCCTGCCTCGTGCCTGTTGCTTCCGTGATAGGCTCCAGACCCCCCGCGACCCAGTAGGATAAGCAGGTTGGAAAATGGATGGATGGACTGTGTGCTGGATGGTGGCTGATGGACTTTGTGAGAATGTGAATTTTTGCCTGTCCTTGGGAGGTTATGATGGTTTTCTCTTCTTTCTGCCTGGCAGTTCCCAGAATGCGGATTCTATGGAATCTACGACAAGATTCTCCTCTTCAAGCATGACACAGGCACCAACAACATACTTCAGCTGGTGAAGAATGCGGGTGACATCCAGGAAGGCGACCTGATCGAGGTTGTGCTGTCAGGTGGGTGTCTACCCCAATCCTCCTCCTACCCTCCACTTGCATCTTCAGTCGTGTATGTGACTGGCATTGCACTGCAGCACATTACTGTCCTAATGGCTTTATGATGATATAGACTCAATCCTGACATAACCTATCGTCTGTGCAACCAGCTGTCATTTTTCACAACTAAGAACAACATTGTAACGAGTCTCAAATCATTCTAAATACACACAAATAGTTTAGTCCGTCAGTCATTTCTGTACCTGCTTATTCAGTACAGGGTGTGGTGGACAAAGAAACTTAGACTTTGTTTTGTAGCAGTGACTATAGTTATACATTCTTTTTAACCATTTGCTACAAGGGTGACAGCTGGTAACACGTCAAGTTTCTTTTTTCTCTGAGGGAGTATCTTAAAAAAAAAAGGTCAAAAGCTTAGCACTGCATTTCACACAAAACATGTTATTCACACGCCAGTTACCTGCATATGTGAATGTGCAGGGACACTGGCCAAGTTTGCCCACATTTATCAGGAGCAACATGAGTTTTTCTACTGGATGACTCCATGAGTAGGGCTGTTTTATCCTGTTACTTCCCCTTCCCCAAGCTTATAGGTTTGGTCTCACATTGTTAGGGACTAATCAGCGCCTAAACACACATAGTACCTCTGTGGCTTCTTTAATAAAGTAAGCAGGAAATATAAGTCATACATTTATATTGTTTTATAATAGGCGATTGAGGTACAATTTTATGATGTAAGGTGTAATTGATGACCCAAATACCCCCCTAAGGCCAAATGATAGTCTAACTTTGTTTGAGCATGATCATATTCTGACCGGTTACAGTGACTGTGCTGCATGCTGTCTCTTAGGGTGTTTATCGATATGCGTACTTGACCAGTCTTGTGCTCTTGCGTACCCGTTTCATGTCATCTTCCATTGCCAAAGGCCAGTTTCAATATTAAGAACATAGGTATAGAGGTTGGTGAAAATCCCTGGATGTTGTTCTTAGCCAGATCTAAATACTAGCAATGCACCAGTTACAATCCCATGGTTCCTTGCTTCCCAAGTTTGTTCTTGGAAGGCAAGTTAGCCAGATCGCTCTGGCCATGATCCCAAGCGTGATCTTTGCGATCTTGGCATTTATAAACACCCATAGCCTCCTTTGTCTATCATCATCTTCCTTATGTCCCTCAGCTAGTCATTGTGAAGTACAGATATCATACGAATGTTTTCTTCTCTCTCCTCTCCGTTATTCTGCCAAACAAGTGCAGATGCATAGTCAACCACTAAACCACAGTGCAGCACTCAGTTAAATAAGGTCAATGCAAAGAAGTATTTATTCGAGATCTAGCGCCAGACCTCAGTTTCCTTGGATGACAAAATCAAAAATTATGGGATCTGTATGGAAGGCTTTTGGGGAATCATAGACATAGGAAGGAGTGGAGGTATTGCAGAGTCAGAGACCAAAGACACCATGAGTGAGTGTTGATGCCAAAACACTGCATTGCTAGCCCTTCCTCAGCTGTCTTTGGATCTGGCTATGATTGCTTTGCAGACACTCACACGCAAAACATTAGGATCCAATCAGTACATCTGTTTGCCTCTTCATTTTTGCTCCCGACATGGTGAGGTAATGGTGGGGAAGCTAATTTGTGTTTGCGAATCATCTTAGCATGGGTGATGTGCGTAACACACGGACACCTAGCTGAACTGAAAATCATGCAATGTGAACCTTCAACGAAATCTCCCTCCTCCGATCCATATCGGTCGTCACACACCTAATCGACCCGCTCATTTTTGCTCGCTGTTGGCTGCAGCCTCCGCCACGTTTGAAGACTTCCAGATCCGGCCACACGCCCTCAACGTGCATTCCTACCGTGCTCCGGCCTTCTGTGATCACTGCGGCGAGATGCTGTTCGGCCTGGTGCGGCAGGGCCTGAAATGCGACGGTAAAATGCACTGGAAAACCCCTCGCCGTCTCTCCTCAGCTGTACTCGTCATTCTTTGTTTTTCTGCTCCTCCTGTTCTGTGCTGAATTGGTCCATTTTTATATGTCGTGCCAGTCAAAAGTTTGGACACACCCACCAATAGAAAGTTTATTTTTACTATTCTCGATATAGTCCAAATAACATATTTATTGATTTAAAAAGAAGTACTAAAGAAAATAAATTAATTTCTTGGGGTGGGGGGTCAGCTCTGTGGGTTGGGACTCAGAAGGTTGCTATTTCAAATCCCTGAGTCTGCAGAATGATCCCACCATTGGGCCCTTGAACAAGGCCCATAACCCAAATTGTTCCAGGACTGCCTGAACCTAATGTCTCTTCTACACCAGTTCCATGAGGTGGCCTCCTGGGATGCTTTTCCAGCTGTCCTGAAGGAGGTCCCATATATGCTGATCACTCATTGGCTGCTTTTCCTCCATACTCTGGTCAGACTCCTCCAAAACGCTTTCTGCTGTGTTTATAGGTCAGGTGGTTGGGTCATGTGATGCGACACTATCATTCTCCTTCGTAGGAGTGTCCAAAATAATGCCTGGTATGGTATATAATAGTGGTTACTGTCCCCTAACCCTCTGTTGTTATGGTTTTGCCTACTTCAGAGCCATGGTTCTTAGCTGGTTTAGCCTCAGGATCCAGGTTTTTCCTTGGTCAATCAGGTCACGACCTGGATTTAAAAAATCTTTTATCTAAACTAAATCTTATCTAATCTAAACTAAATTTACCTCAGAAAGAAGTACTCTTTAGTGTGTAGTAACAGTAAGACAAAAAGTCTAGTGCAGCAAAGTGACAGAAGAGGTGAAACGGTAAAGGATGTGATATGACGCCAGGTCATCCTGCTTCTTTGACAGTTAATTCAAATCTCAAGCGTCTCCCTTGCGGTCCCTCTGCAGGCTGCGGCCTGAACTACCACAAGCGCTGTGCCTTCAGCATCCCCAACAACTGCAGCGGGGCGCGGAAGCGGCGGCTCTCCACCACTTCCTTGACCAGCAGCCAGTCGCTGCGGCTCTCCACCAGCGAGTCCATCAGCAGCAGCAGCATGTCGGCCGAAGACATAGGGCTGGTGAGCTCACGCGCCACAGCACAGCCGTCTTTCACTGATCATGTGACCTACCTTTCATGCCAGTCGATGACGGCACTATTTTGGAATTTCTGACAGCTGGGAATTCTCTGAAACCTGTTTACTCTAGGCATACCTTTTCTTTTTTCATAGTTTAGCTAAAATAGTAGTCACATAAAAATAAAATAGTTATAATTTTATTATATCATACTCTAACCATACCCTTTATTATTATCAAACACTAGCCATACCCTTTATTATGATCATACTCTAGCCATACCCTTTATTATGATCATACTCTAGCCATACCCTTTATTATGATCATACTCTAGCCATACCCTTTATTA
>JABFEA020000039.1:9489485-9500956 GCA_019775915.2 Cyphomyrus plagiostoma | reverse complement strand
TGGGAGCAGCGTGTGGGCAGTCTGGGAGATGCATGTGGGCGGTCTGGGAGCAGTGTGTAGGAGGTCTGGGAGCAGCGAGTAGATGGTCTGGGAGCAGCTTACGGACGTGTGTGTGGTCCGTCAGCAGCGTGTGAGCATCAGGAAGCTACTTGTGGGCGGTCTGGGAGATGCGGTCTGGGAGGGGTGGGGGGTGGAGTGACTTTTTGAGTCGGGCCCAAGAAACAATAAGCCCCCCCCGGGTGAGAGAAGGGTGTGGTCAGTCTGAAAGCAGAGTGTCGGCTGAGGACTAGATATGCAATAATGTGCACTAATCGCATCACAGGACATGCAATGTCAATTAAGGCTAATTAAATCAAACACATCATGAAGTCGATGGCAAAAACTAGTGATGGACAAAATGGTGCTTTGTGAACCATTTACTGTACTTTCTGTCCCCACTAGATGGTGCTCTTGGTTTGCTTTTGGGGCATGCTTTGTGCCCCCCCCCCTTTTTTTAACTGAGAGCGCCTTTTTTTGAGGGTCAAAAAATACAGCAAATGGGTCACAAAGCGTAATTTTTTCCATCAATAGTAGAAACACACAAAACTGGTGTCGACCTTCTTCTGTGCCACTTAATAATTCCAGACATGACCTCTTCCTCGATATGTGCACAGCCTTAATGCCCCCCACGTGCCCTCCACCTTCATCACCTTGCCATCTCTGACAGAGTCTACGTCACCTGGGCATCGTCAACCTGGAGTGCATGTTCGAGACCCCAGAGAAGGTCTTTGTGGTCATGGAGAAGCTGCACGGTGACATGTTGGAGATGATCTTGTCCAGCGAGAAAGGCCGGTTGCCTGAAAGGCTCACAAAATTCCTTATCACACAGGTTGGTGCTCCTCTCCACTCATGTAGGTCTGCCTGTGGCTGAGGGAGCGTCCGAGGACGTGAAACTGGGTCTAGTCCCCTGCATCCTCTCACTTGAGTTCTTCCAGGTTAGGCTTGCTGTAGTATTAAGGAGCTGTTCCCTCTCCTCAGATCCTGGCTGCTCTGAGGCACCTGCACTTTAAGAACATTGTGCACTGTGACCTGAAACCTGAGAATGTGCTTCTGGCATCAGCTGATCCCTTCCCTCAGGTATGCTCACCTGGTCTGATACGCCCCCCCCCCCCACACACACACACACACACAGTACTGTGCTACATTCTCTGAAGTGGAGACTTACAACGAAAAGGAGAGCAAGGTCAATGATGTATGATTAAATAATTTTACTTTGTTGCGTCAAACTAACTGAAGGGAAATTTACAAAACTTACTCAGTCCATTTTTTTGTGTTTTTGAAATGAAACGGCCAATGACCTAAAGTCAGGCTTCCTCATCATACGTTACGGTATCTGAAACCAAAACTCACTCAGTCCTCATGTAAGCCAACAAAGAACTTTCCTTAAATTTCCACAGAAATTTTCAGAAACGTGCACTGGGTGAATTTTGGAAATTTGCACTGCGCTTGTGTACGCATGTCCAAATCGAAGTGTACACGGGATACGGTATGATGTCTCAATGGTCCACATCAATTTCAAACCCATGTCGCCTTCCAGGTGAAGCTTTGTGACTTTGGTTTTGCCCGAATCATTGGTGAGAAGTCGTTTCGCCGCTCAGTGGTGGGGACACCTGCTTACCTAGCCCCTGAAGTGCTACTCAACCAGGGATACAACCGCTCCCTGGACATGTGGTCAGTGGGTGTCATCATGTACGTCAGCCTCAGTGGTACGTTCCCCTTTAATGAGGATGAGGATATCAATGACCAGATCCACAACGCTGCTTTCATGTACCCTCCCAACCCCTGGAAGCATATCTCACCTGAAGGTACGTACCTCTGGATGCACAAGTGTGCTAGCACTGCCAGACACATTTACAAAGGTGTGTAGACAGTAACACTTACAAACACATTCACTCATGGAAATTCAATTCAATTTGGTTCAATTCAATTCAATTCTTTTTTTATGTAGCGCCTTTCACAGCTGTCTCACCACAAGGTGTTTTACATGATTGTGTGTGATATATTACAATATTATTTAGGGATAACTATTCAAAAACAGGGAAAAGGGAAGACAAAGAAATGAAAGCCAGATGACAATGGAGGAGAGGAATGGAAAGCTCCCAAGTAGGGAGAAAAAAAACCTCTGGGAGTACAAGGTCAACTGAGAAAGAAACTAAGATAGAGAGGGCGTGCTTGCTATCAGAGGCACAGGCAACATTAGAGAATTTAATTGTATTATAAGAGGGAGTTTTATTCTCCTGAGGTTTGCCAAAATTTGGACATTTTTCTACCAGTTGCCCTAAACCTCGGTACCAGCAGGTTAAGCGCATTAACTGGAGGAGAGTGAGAGAACTTGCCCAAACTGCTTCAGATTCAGCTTATCATCTCCTCTCCAGAAAGGTCACATTTCTTTCATGAAAATTAAAGTATATTTCGTTTTGCCAACCTATACCTTCTTTAAAAATTTTCACTGAAATTCTCCATCGAAGTGCAATAATTGTTCAGTGGTTCAGTAAAAAATATCGGTCAGTTCCACCCTCTGATTTTCCATAGAAGTCTATGGCCGTATCTCAAGCACCATTACAGATGATTACATGAAAATTCTTATCTATCTTTATTTGGTAGCAAAATGAAACATTTTTATCAAATCAAACCTGAGTCAATACCAATTAACACAGATACCAATAAGTACCAGTACCAAGTACCAGTTAACACTTTGCAGCTGACATCTGCGTCTAGCATCTACGAAACTGAAGGTGCCTCTAATCTTCCCCGCCTCTGTATTTCTACTTCCTCTGCAGCCATTGACCTGATCAACAACCTGCTGCAGGTGAAGATGAGGAAGCGCTACAGTGTGGATAAGAGCCTCAGCCACAGCTATCTGCAGGTACCGTATATATACCCGCGACCCTATATACCCGCGACCCTATATACCCGCGAGTTGGGGTCTGAATGGACCCCGCATGCCCTCAGTTCGAGCGGTACTTACATCACAGCAGGGCTGGTCCAGGGTTGTATTTCCCAAAGCCTTTGTGGTGCTACGGTCATCGTAACTTCACAAAGACTGAATTCAATATGATGACCCTTGGACAGATTAGATGTCTGGACTAAGCCTGATAATTCCCCTGCATATACCATTCCCACGATTACTTAGCAAAATTACTTAGTAATCTAGCTCAGCGGGATGCATCTCTGTGCCTGTGATCAGAAGATTGGCAGTTTGAGCCCTGGCCTCGGTAGGATAGCCACGTGTCTATGGACCCTTGAGCAAGGCCCTCCAGGGGTACCACGATTGGCCGAGCCTGTGCTGTGACCCCCAAGCTATAGAGCACAAGATGGGGTGGGCTAAGAGTAGAGCTCCAATTTACTCATGCAAATAACAAATAAAGGATTATTATTATTATTATTATTATTATTATTATTATTATTATTAGGGATTTTCCCGCTCTAATTAAGCAGCTATTATTTGCTGGACTCGTTAGTACTTTATTGTAATCCTACCTGCTTCTTTCCTTCTATCCAGCCTCGTTTTACTATCTACTTCATTTTCTCCTCTAACATCCAATCTGCCCTCCTGCCCCACCCCACCCCACTCGCCGTCCGTCTCCCAGGACTACCAGACGTGGCTGGACCTGCGGGAGCTGGAGGCCAAGTTGGCAGAGCGCTACATCACCCACGAGAGCGACGACAATCGCTGGCAGCAGTACGCCCAGCAGCACATGCTGCCCTACCCCGCCCACCTGGTGCCCCGGCCGGCCGTATTCGACGAGGAGGAAGCCCACGACGACCCCGAGATGCAAGGCCTGACCGAGAGAGTCAGCATCCTGTGAACTGGGGCTCGATCACCATTGGCCATTGAAAGACTTGGGCCTGTTTTTGGACCTACAGCCCATCTACCCTAACATTTAACCCATCCTCCTCTACCCCCCCAGCCCTGAATCACCCCTATCTTTGTCCTCCTCCTCCACCCAAATGGACCAGCATTAGCCTATAGGCCAACAACAGTGGAACCACCAGTGTCCTTCACCCAGAAGCAGCCCACATTCTGCTCCTCTAGCATGTCATGTGACTTGGTTCCTAAAGTGTACTGATGTGTCCGGCACCCTGGGTCTGAACTCTGCCACCATCAGAGTGTGAATGTCACATCTGTATTAACTCAGTGACTGGCAGTACTTGCCAATTTTTCTTTTCTGAAGGAGATCGAAGAGTGAAAAAGGTCATTTAAATTTTATGCTGAAACTTATCTCTCATACAGAGAATCATGTTGATTAATGATTTCCAATAGATGAAACCAACAAAAGAAGGATATTCCTTTTATAAGTAGCTGAACGATTTTTAAAGTGGGCTTATATAAAAGAGAGTAGGTGCCTTATGATATTCGTCTATGAAACAGACAGGGTGACGAATTGAAGATGAATTGGAATTGTGATGTACCATCCTAACTCTTTCATAGCATTTGCTCATCCTAGGTGGATCATCACACTCTATGTAAGAGCAGAAACTATCTGCTGAGGTCTCAGTCCACCTGTGCATAGTCATTTGAATAATTTGCCCGCATGTTGCACTGTCTACTTCTTCTTGTATAAACATATCACTAGATTAATCTCAAATTATACTCCTTATTTTTACCCCTGTCATTCTTAGAAACATGCTGAGTTCTTGTGGCATGTCTGACTATATTAACTATTTTTTTATGAAAGAAAAAACGATACTCTAGTAGTTATTTACTTTAAATCATGTTGAGCTGTAAAAAAGCAAGGTATCCTGTCCTGATAAAAGTAGAGATATTCTTCTATTAAGTCACGACAGTTCTTTAAATGACACATGGCCTGTTTTTCGCCTGGACTTTGGAAAAAGGGCTGCAGTTATCATTTAGTACAGCAGAGGGCGATATGCCACAATTTAACGAAATGAGAATTTCATGGACACAAACATTAGGTTGAGGGACTATTTTGGGGTCTGTATGAAGTAGATTTTTTAAATAATTAATCTGTTAAGAATTTTATTTGTCTTGTAAACTACAGTAGGTTGCACAGTAAATAACCATGAATTAGTTTTTATATAGTAAACGTCTAAATGTTCCAGTGCTGGTTGTAGTGTATGTGCTTATGCCTGTGTGAAACATTCCAACAAGCACAAATACAACAATAACATCACCTAAAAATATCTCCCTGTGTATGATTACTAACATACTTTACAAAACCAATATAGATATGTTGCAACGAATTTATAATTAAATATGAGTATGGATACTAGTTTTCAGATATCCCTTTTAGTATATGTACATACTTATGTAATTTAGTAACACATTCCCATCGGTGAAAGAGGCTGATTGGCACATACTCCTCCACACCAACCTCAGCCAACTCCAGTTCCTCAATCTGAACCACAAAAATTATCTCTGAATTGAAAAGTGGAATTTTGTGTAATGCCCCCTTGGTATTGATTGCCTCACAGGGGGAGGCGTGAAGAGAGGAGCCTGTTTGTCTGGGCAGTTTGTTCCCTCCAATCTCCCACCCGCCATGTACACACATGCAGACATATACAGAATCAATAAAAACCAGCTTACGGTCTGTTTCCATTACAACATACCATATTCTTTGTAAATGTTTCCCCTTATGTGTGTTTCTATGTCCGTACCTTAATAGCGGATATGAGCGATTATACATATAAAATCTTAGATCCAGTGTCTAAAAATAAACATGCAGCTCTAACATATGAACTCCATGTCCACAGCATCTAGACACCAACATCACGTCCTTCTGTCAGGGTAACTCTTTGGATTTAAGGTAGTCTGAGATAAATGTAAGTGAACGAAGATCAGTTTCCCCGAGTGGATTCTTGAATGGAAGTATTAGTCCAGAAATGATAAATTAACTTGTAAGCCTGTGTGTCGCGGTATGTCAATGAAACATTAAATGTGCTGGCTAATTTTTGCTTCTTTCTGGATGCAGATGAGATAATATGTTCTGATTTATTATACCTAACGTGGTATGAGCAGAAGTGATTTTTACATCTGTAAGCCTTTATTCTGTATTTAATTAAGAAGAGGTTCTATTTTTGTTGGAATTCCATAAATTTGCAAAGTGGCAGAAGTCATCAGTCATAAAGAAAGTTTTTCTCTTCAGTAGTTTGCATGAATATGGAACTGGCTGGAACCATCTATGCTATTAACCGAAAAGGTAAGAAGAACCGATACCTGGTTCTGTTGAACAAAATATCAAACCTGCCATTTTCTAAGTGTAAAGAATATGATGAAGGATTAATGTATTCTATAGAAACATGTTCACTTAGCTACAGCGAGTGTTCTATCAGGCCAAATATCATAGGTAAACCTCTTACAGTGCAGAGAATTATGGACCGGTTTGTGAAAGGGTCTTCTTACGACTGGGATGTTTAATACATTGGAGAATCACATGCACAAAAACCTGGTACAGTTATCAACGACTGATCTTTCAATAACTCCTGCAGCGTGACGACGACAGAAGCCAATGCAGTGTGTCATCTTTCTATAGTCTCATCTTCCTGTTTTTCCTGGTGAGGATCTCTGTGCCGAACAGTTCAGATGAGATCTCCGTCTTAAGGGCCCCCTTGGCAAATGTCCCGGTGGCAGCATTATAAGACGCTCAAATGGCCCCAGCTGACTCCCCTCCACCTGAAACAGCAATGGCTCGATTTCAAGGTCCTTCTGGATCTCTGCACTCATTCCCCTAATAGGAAGAGCGAGTCCAGCAATCCTGCAGTGAAATGTCATTTTACCCTTTTCAAGGTGATCTTGTAACCTTGTTCTCTTGATCCGTAGCTCATGACCATAGGTGAGCATAGGGGCATGAATTGACCAGTAAACTGTGATCCTTTCTAAATCCTGCTTGACCAATACAGACCTTTTCAGTGGCAAAAAAAGAGACTCCTTAGAAGGAAGAAACCTTGGGAGGGACCAGACTCAGAGGGGGAGCCCATCCTCCAAGGGGCAGCAGAGGGAACCCTAACCCTAAACAGACTTAAAAGGGGAGCCCATCTTCCAGGGGCTGGCAGGGAGAGTCAAATCAGAGCAATGGCTAAGTGCCAAGTCACACTGTTTTATTAACCTCTGGGGCTACCAACAGTGTCTCTCTGTGACCTCCAAAGCCCACCTATAGTCCTGTTTCTTACTGCTGGTCAGTGCATGCAGTTACATAGAGGCAACTCTCAAGTCCACTGGCAAAAAATCCAGCTGCATAACCTTTAGTCTGAGACTTGTGAGTATCTTCACACCCACCAGAGCTCCTTCCTGATGGGGAACTCTAGAGTAGGGAATACTCCACCCCTTATCAAGAGGTCTGCTTTTAGAAGTCACACTGTGGATGGAGGTAAACCTGTTTGTCATTATGACAGGGCATGGCGAAGGCGATGGAAAGGACAATCCATGCAGTGACTCCAACGAGAAGGAGTTTATTCACAAACAGCACAGAACTCAAAGGGGAAAACAGAGAATAAAGAGACTGCAGGGGGTCAAAAGCAAATCAGGATTATTAAAAACTAACTAAACAAATTACAAAGAAAATAAATTAAGGGGGTCCCTGATTATGCTGGGTTCCATGACAGCCTGAGCATCGACCCACCACTGACAGGCAGACAGACGGGCGGTTCAGCAGGCATATGGGTGGTTCAGCAAGCAGACAAGCAGGTGAGGTGGCTTGGGTAGATGGTGAGGGGGTGGGATAGATGGCGAGGGGGTGGGATAGATGGCGAGGGGGTGGGATAGCACAGGCAGAAACGCAGGGAGGCCACTGGGCAGGCTGGGGACTCCCTTTTATCAGGATCTCTACTTCGTTCATCCTGGAAGGGGGGAGAGTAAATGGAAAGTGTGTCAGCAAGAGCAGAGCAGGAGAGAGGCAATGCAAGAGAGAAGGGTTAGGGTAAGAAAGAAGCTCTGGCAAGGCTAATTATGGCAGCAAGAGGAGCAGAGAGAGGCAGGTGGAGACACAGGCATGAAGAATCCTGAACAGCAGCAGCCCACCGACATACAGCCACATACAGAGTGACAGCACTGTCAGTACAGTTCAACAGTCGTTAATGACAAGGATCTCCACCCAGCTCTGTGTCTCACACTATAATTATATAATCATACCTGAGGTCACTACCAATATAATCACTACCAAGAGCTAGTGTCCATGTAAGATAAACTAAACAACTGTGTTTTTAACCTAAACTTAAAGAATGACTGAGCCTGAATCCTGCATATTTGCTAGAAGACGCTTGCTACATGTTATAGTAGGAGATAAAGTAAAATTCAGGATGTATTTTGATCCTGCAAGACCTTTTGTGAGTGAACAATGACAGAAAGAATAAAAATACACATGTGGCAAGCTACCGAATGGGAAAGTTTATGCTAAAATATATCAGTTAGTGCAAAAGCAAATTACCACCCCCCCCCCACACACACACACACACACACACACACTCCACCCCTTATCAAGAGGTCTGCTTTCAGAAGTCACACTGTGGATGGAGGTGAACCTGTAGTTGTTAAACACAAAAAGACAGTTAAAGTTGTTAAAACACAAAAAGACAGATAACACATTTTGTCACGCAACTGCCAGAGGGGACCAGCAGTGACACGGACATAGGAGGTCACCAAGGGGGTGGGGAGGGGGGTGGTTCACAAGCACACCATGATAGCAGAACACTGCACGAGAGCATGACACACAGACTCTGATCTCACTACATATCACAGACATTATTCGCAGAAGAATTTACAATACATACAGGCCCTGAAATGCGTATATGTAACACCTGGTACGTTCCATAAAAATGCAGCGATTGAAATATTTTGCATGCTGTTTCACAGCAGAACTCAGAGCATTCGACATGTTTGTCTCTTAGTAGATATAACAAGATTAATGCCACACCCTGCCTGTAGCGCCCACACGTGGACCATGCCAACCTCCTTAACCCCATGTGGAATCCTTCCGTTTACCCGTTGTGTTGCATTTCACGCTTGTAGTCCTGTGTATATTAGTCCGCGTTTAAGTCCGTTTCCCCAGGTCTGTCATTGACGTAGCTCGTGTGTGCTCCCAGTCAACCTGTCAATCCTAAAATAAACCCCATTGTTCTTGTACTTACGGCTCCCTCGCCTGTTTCCTTGCTCACCAGCACGCAGTAATTACAATTAAAGCAAGCTGGATATTTCTCGCATTTTTGTTTGGTCATAGATCATATACCACGCATAATAATTCAGCACATCTTAATATCACTGCCACACGGGTCATAGGGATTTTTTCATTATACATTATTTATTACATCTGCAATGATTGTGAAATTACAAAACAGACCTATTCAAATGCTTTTAACCAATACGGATCATAAGCCGTTTTCAAGTTCCCTTTCAAAAATAATTGACAATATACAGTATGTTCTGGCTCGCTCTTATTCTGTATATTTTATCTTTCATTCACTTTCATTATTATGTTTATGTATTACATTTCAAAGCTATTTAACATGCCTTCACTGCAGAGGACTCCTCATATTTTGCATGCAAATGGAGATTTATCTGTTGCATTTGCCCTGCATTCACACTGCAAAATTGAGGAAGATCTGTGTGACCTTGCTTTTACCCAGATGTAACTGGCTTCAAACCCTGTTTAGACCGTGTCAGGAGCATTTTTGAGTGTAGGGTTCAGGTGTCAGATTGATTTGCTGTCTATTTTCAGGGTTCACAGTGCTAGATAGCCAATGTCTTGTCCCTGGCTTCATGGATTAGGGATATTTCTCAGTATGCATACCGTACTTGTATTCTCACATTCCCGTTCTATGTCATCTTCCATTGCTGAAAAGCAGCTCCAATACTCAACAGAAATCCCCGGATGTCAGTCTTGTCCCACCACAAATGTCAAGGATGCATCGGTTGCACCCTGGCTAAACAAGACCAATCCCATGATTCATTGTGTCCCATGTTCGTTGGGAGGCAAGTTAGCAAGACCGCTCTTGGCAAAAGTACAAATATGATATCTGCATTCTTGATATTGTGAAACACACTTGGTTAACTGTTCCACAGCTCTCTGGTGAACTATGAAGCAAGTTTTACATACCCAGAGTTAACCAGATCAGAATTAGCATCCCCCAGGGAATTTTATCTCCCCAGTACCCAATATCGCCACTGGGATAAAAACCAAAGGGGCTGACACTTTCGGTGGTAAAACCTTGATATTGTACCTAAAAAACAATAAGTGAAATCGCTCATCCCAACTATGTAGTGAAGGAGTGGCTCTAAAGTATTACATTTTTGATGAAACAGCGACAGAGATATCTGTTTTTGATGAAGGGGCTGTTTTAACCCTAAAACGTACGCTTATACCTGTTCCGAGAAGGTTAGGCATGCACCTTAAATTACTATGGCAATATGCCCTGTTTAAAAATTTAGCCACGATTCGTAGTGCCGAAAACACAGAAGCTTCAACAAACCTCACTAAGCCAGTAGACCTACTTTGTAATACACCCATCAGGTGAGCTGAGTGGTTATAGGTCTTGTTGGGTGATTATGAAAAAAAGAGAAGCCAGATAGCCATGCATCCATTTTCTGAAGCTTCTTGTCCGGTTCAGGGCTGCATGGGGTCCCGAGGAACATCATGGAGGCTACAGGCACAAGGTGGGGAGCAACCAATTGCAGGGCACATCCATCCATCCATCCATCCATCCATCCATCCATCCATCTATCTCTCACTCACTCACTCACTCACTCACTCACTCACTCACTCACACCCCTATGGACAATTGGGTAACTCCAGTTAGCCTCAGCATGTTTTTGAACTGGGGGTTGGGGGGGCGGAGAATTGCAGGAAATTCCATGATGACACAAGAACAAACACACACCACACACACGGAACCCCAGTAGAGACTTGGAAACTGATCACAGAGGTGTGAGGTGGAGGTGCAAACCACCGCACCACCATGCCCTCCCCCCCAGATAGCCGTAACTGCCCGAATTGCTTTGTTAGTTAAATTACATCAGCTGGGTCGTTGGATTGAGCCTCGTCAGCAAAGGGTGTTAGATTTTTCCTGTGAATTTGGTTTCCTTTCTTAAAGGGACCTTTGCTACAGTTCTTAGATTGATGGCTATAATTAAGGGCCCCATAGAATATCTTCTTTCAACCCACTGAATCTATCCGTCGCATCTACTGTTCAGTGGAAAGCATTGTGTGTGAAATAACTGGTAAGTTTTTCCTCTTGATGCAATTGGCAAGTTTGTGGGTGCGTGCTGTTCGGTCTACATTGTTATCTGACAGATTGAAAGCAAACAAGACTGTGAATGAGCGAATTGGAGCTCCTGCATCCTCACAGCCATGTGGTTTATACAGATACATATTAGATGTCATGACTAGCTTGGTTGTGGCGTGTGCTGTTATTTCTGTGTATATAAAACCTCTTGCTTTCTGGCTATATATACCTGACTTCCTGCTTCTCATTTGTCACTG
>JABFEA020000039.1:9476815-9489385 GCA_019775915.2 Cyphomyrus plagiostoma | reverse complement strand
CAAGACACTTGCAAGCCCAGACTCTCCTTGCTCCGTCTCTCAAGAGCCCTAATCAGAGCCTTCTTTGACTCAGCATCATCAGCAAAGTCAAGATCAGCCACGATCCAAAATCAAGATCCAGCATCTGCCCATGAGGACATGATTGATGTCCTTCAATGCGTCACCAGTACTGGAGTGCCAAGTCAAATGATATGGCTCAGGGACCAGCTGGAAGCAGGATCTGGCAACCCACAGCCCCTAACTTTTCACAAAGTCAAGCAACATGCAGCCACTTTCACCACGGTTGCCAGACATGTGGGGACCAACACAATCCTCATAGCCAGCCCTGTCAGTGCCAGTGGTTGCACTGAATTCACCCATGACCAGAGGAATGATACCCCATGGGCACCCATCAACAAACAAGCGAAGCTGCGAATAAAATGACTCCCTCGCAAGATATTACTCACCACAGTCAGAGCAAACGCTGAGGCAATAGACAGGATACCCAGAGAGTGCCCAATCTTGAGCCTCATTATACGCTCGTTGAAAAAAGTGACACTGGACACCATCATACTCCCTGAGTATGACAGCCTGCAGGGCAAGCAGACCAATGATAGGTAAACCGAGGTTTGGCCACTATGTACCTCAGAGAGTGCAGCCATTGAAACATGGAGTTCACAAAGCTCCTCGGACAGCAGAGAAAGATGGTTATCATGTCGGAGATACAAGACATTCCACATGTCCACCCGGATAGGCCACCTCAGATGAAGACCGAGGTGCTGCCGTGCAGCGGGTGATGCCTCAGCGCCACACCAATCGCGATCCCCAACAGGCCCGACCCCATTGGCTCTCCAGTGGTTTCGACTCTTCTGCGGATGAGGTTCTCACCGACTTTCCCCATCCCCTTCATGAGACATGCAGAATTCCTGTGGGCGGCTGCAACAAAGCTACTCCTGTAGAGAGTAGAAAACAGTCTGGTCTCTTTACGGTGGCTAGAGTGCCAATCCTGCCACCAAACCCCAAATTTTCCTCTGTAAGTTGGAGGACCACTTGCAGGGGTGGATGCAATTTAACATCATACCCAGGACCACTTAAGTAATCGTTTGTCATAAATTTCTTGCAAATCCGAAATCATATTTGTAAATGTTTAACTGCCTGTAGGCAAACATTTTGCAAGTACACTTCTACTGTGATATTTATGGCAATAGAATCACACATTCAGTTTGCACTGCTCATAGCACTCTAGGCCGGTTTCCCAAACAAGGATTAAGACTAGTCTTGGACTAAATTGCCATTTAAATGGAGATTCACCATTGTAACTCAAAGCTAGTCTAGGCTTAGACTTAATCCTTGAATGGAAAACTGGCCCTCTGTGTTTACAGATTCCCATTTTAAGATAATGTTTTCTCCATTTTTGCTTAAATTTCCTCTGGGTTTGCCAGTGTCCTTGCATGGTCCAAAGGCATGCAGAGTAAACTGGTGCCTTGTAGTGTGAGGGTATGGACTGGCTTCTCATCCAAGGTTCTTTCCTGTGTTTCTTCAGGTGGGATCCATACTCATTCAACCCTGTATCAGTCATAATCAATGGATGGTAGGGTTGTAAAGATGAAACTTCTACTTCTGGGTTGCATGCTCACGTGCTACAGGTACTTGTGCAAAGCTGAAGCACCACTCTGGTGGAGTATGCAGAAGTGCAGTATGCTTTCAATTTGTATGTAAACTTAGCTTATTGAAAACCTTAATAATTAATAAAAGGCTGTGTGAAATGGTAGAATTTAATGGCCTCGTGTTGTTTAAGTTTCATAAAGATGATCTTATTTGATTGTGCATACTGCAACTAGCTTGGTTAGTTAACACTAACAGCATAACATAAACAGCAAGGCTCATAACGCAGCGGTACATATAGCGTTTGTGTCAGTCACGATTCTTATCCCACTGTGTTTGCTGTTAGGGCGGAAGAAAGAGTAAAAAGCCCATCTAAAAACGGGGCAGATCGATCTGGCATTTATTTCGAAAACGCCATAAAGTGAGTTACTGAGGTAATTTAACGCACTTAAACTACCATATTAGTAAAAATGAGTAACAGTAAAATGGAGAAATAATTTTCACTTTATAAATTGTAAGTATAACTGCAATAGTTTACGGAAAAAAACGAACTGTACACAGCATGACCACTGAATCGCCTTATTAGGCGACGTGACGCCACATCTCTGACCCTGATATACCCTATAAAACCCACGCTCCTGGCTGGCACCCTGCGGCTGCATTACGCACCGCACTTTCAACTGCCGTTGCACCACTGGTTAGCCTGCCAAATAAAAGTTCTTAACCTGGCCGTATCTATAGTTGTTTTTGGTGGCCTGTCCTAATTTTAGTTTTAGTCTAGTCTTTGCGTCAAGATGTCATTTTAGTTATTATTAGTCTTAGTCACGTTCATACTCATTTTAATCTAGTCAAGTTTCAGTCGACTAAATGTCTGAGCATTTTAGTAATATTTTAGTCAGAATTATCCATAACTATTTTAGTCTAGTTTAAGTCAGCAAAAACTCTAGACATTTTAGTCTAGTTTTAGTGAATGAAAATTGTATTTTAGTCTCTTTATTTTAGTAATGCAATTCTATTTTACCTAGTCAATATAGTAGAATAGACAAAAACAAAATGTTCTTTTAGTCAAACGCATTTCACAATTAAAACAAGGTTCTTCTTATTATATTATTGTTACCTTATACACTCAAAAATACTCTATGTTGCCTATAGGGTGGTCCGACCCAGCCTAACCCAATTTATTCCACAAAAGGAAAACAAAATTAGGAATTTTTGTCAGCACATCAATCATACATTCTAAAGGAACGAGGGAGTTAGAAGCTCAGTAGTAGGTTTCTTAGGAGACGAGTTGCTGAAATGCCCTTAATTTTGGGTAAAACGTGTCCACGAAGCTGAAACTCCAGATTTTACCCCACTTTATTAGTCTAAGCATTTGTCAGTTACAAAAGGAACTACATTCTAACACATTTTTTTTTTAAAGTACAGCATTTAATCTTGAACGTTTAACCAGGAAATCTTACTGCCAAGCAACATAAGATGTAAAACAAAGAAGATCTGGTCTTATGAATCTGGTTTTACTTTCATTTTCTTTCGCCTTGCACATGTGGCTTGTTACAGAACACTGTGTTTCTGATTACGCTTTCATGCTCCATGTGGTCTGGATTTTTACACAGGGTTGAGGATCAGCTAAAGTTCATACAAGAAGGTAACTCTCTTCGAAACACAACTTACAGGTACAGAGAAAGCACTTTTGATTTATTTTAAATTTGATTTATTTAAAGATTAATTTACACGTTCTTCATACTATATGGTCAACTATTTTGAGAGATTAGATTATATATCATACCATATATAGAGGTTATGTTTCGTAATCAGTATAACTATGAATCAAAGTTGGTTTACTAGTGAGACTTATCCGGCGCTGCTACTCTTTCTGTTGCTTGCTGATCCTCCTGTTACATCTTCCACATGGTTTCCTGAATCCACAGTGGCATTAAATGCAAATTCTAATCCATCTTCTAGTTACAGCGCCAACTGAGCAGCTTTTATTAAGTTATTGACAGATTTTCAAAAGATGTCTGTTTAAGAGAATTATAGTCCCAGTTTGGACCTCTGAACAATTTTGAAAGGCATTTTTATTAGGCAAATTCAAATTAAAATTAAAATGTAAAATTAAAAAAAGAAATATTAAATTCTGCTATCTGGTCAACATTCACTGCATATATCAATGTTTGAGTAATGGGCTTCTTCTATATATAACTTTAGAGACCACAGGCCAGATCTCAAAACACTCTACTTTGGCTGAGAACAGTTTCTGTTTGATTATTCCTGATTTTCATTTGCATCCTACATTTCTTTTCATATCTTGCTATTTTTCTGGGGCAACTAAATACAAATGAGATTATTTTTAATAACGGGAACACGTCTCTTTGTACAGACATACGTAATGTAGTTATTTAAAAACATATTTAGTACATTTACAGCAAAACTAAAATCCCGTTACAATGTGCTCGCTATAATGGATGAAGTCCGCTGGTCCCGGTGTTCCGGGCAATTCGGTTACCCTATGTTTCCCCTGTCACGCATTAATTTGTACACGGTTTCGCTGTTGTTTTCATGTCTTTTTACTAAGCTCTTGAGGTAAACAAGCCATATATTTTAAAACATCACATGCCTTTTCGATGTTTTTTGTTTTTACAGATAATAAATGAAAGTATTTAATTCGCTGGATAGAGATATTTCTTGATGAAAACGGTATAGTATTGCTCATAAGACTATATTCTGCGTGACGATCTACTGTATTCACATGTAATAACGTACTTGAGTGATTTTCAGACACCTCACATACATATTTGCCTAAATATTAGGGGAAACATTATTTCCTGATAGACAGGGGAAACGTAGGGAAACCGAATTGCTCGGAATACCAGCCGAGCGCGTTTAAGAACATGTAGAAAAAGCATCGGATGACTCGCTTATAACGGGCAAACAATTTGGTCCCCAGGGCTGCTTTTAGCTGTAGTTTTGTTCGGCTATAACGGACATGCAGCTCCGCCTACAAGACGCGCGGCGTGCCGGTGATATCCGGCGCAGATACGTAGGCGGACTTATTAATAGTCACGCATCTTGTCAGGTGAAAGTGGATTATTACATGTACAATATAATAATCTATACCACAAGTGTGTCTGATGGGGTATGGCATGAGTAAATGGTGTCCTGTAGTTGTGTTCTGGGAATTCAGCAACTTGGTAGGCCTATATAACTTTTGATATAACGGACTGTTCTGCCAGGTCCCTTGAAGTGCGTTATAACGGGATTTTACTGCATCATTGAAATGATGCCCTTTTAAAATGAAAAAAATATGAATTTGGTTGTCTGAATTTGTTCCTTTCCCTGCTGTGTAAAATCCCACCCAGCACAAGAAAAGGAAGTGGTCCAACAGTTTAGTGAGTAACTTAAAATCCCCTAAGAGTACATATATATATATATATATTGGATTCCAGCAGTTAGTACCTGAAAGTCGCAAGTTTTCAGATGAAGTGCATAGTCACTATGCCTACACCGCATATTTAGGATCTACGTACGTCATCGGAAATGTACACACCCAGTACGAATGTAATTGATAACGAGATGGAAAGTCGAGCATTCAAACAAGTAATCATAAACGAGTCAACCTGAAAGCAGGAAACAGAGATCTAAGAAATGGTTGTCAAGACAACCAGAAGCAATGCGGTGATTGTGAGGAACCAAGACAACTGTGACTGATGGCTGAGTATATGGAATAATGCCACTTCATAATAATAATAATAATAATAGAATTGCTTTTTATGGGTATTTGGGTATTTTCAGTACCATGCTTAAATAAGTTAAATAAGATGTTTATTTTTTTGAGTATTACTTAAGTAAAATTGTGGTGTAATTACAATATATGAAAGTGACTAGTGAGAAAAAAAGTCATAAATTTATTTCATATGCAGACTCATTAACCCTGCTGACGATGCGTTGGTGTAGGAGGGGCCGTCAGCAAGCATGCACGGTGATAACAGTCATCGTTTTATTGGACAGCACAGACTGTTCAAGGCCCGGCCTCTACGTCAGCCCCTTGCATGTTTCACGTCAAAACGCCACAGACCGGAAACTTGCAGAAAGAGATGCATGCACAGATACAGGCTCAGACTCTTACTAATCTGTCTAGAAAGACAAGCACCTGACTGTCTAACTGTAAAAGTCACTTTGGAAATTCCACCTAGAAACTGAAAATATATGACATCACGTGACTAACATTCAAACGTTAGTAAGACAATTTATAACATCTACATATGAAGATATAATAACATGTATTTTATTTATTTACAAGTATTAAATTGCACATTTCCATTAACTGTGAACTGTGACATTGTAAATGTGGTCCCACATTTAGGGATTTTTAAACATACAAGTAGTACCGGCTATGCGTTATTACTTTGGAGCGGTTATTATTTGAAAAGAACGAACATGCAAATGTCTCAACTGACCAATCAGAATCAAGCATTCCAGAGAGCCGTGTAATAAAAAATAATTATATGTACACACACACACGCAATTATTATATCATGTTGTGAAAGAATTGAAGTGAGGGTGTAGAACTGTGTGGGGCAGTTTGAGCCGGGGGGCTGGTCTGTTCCAAAACCTCAACCTTCAGAAATATTTAAAATAACATGAACACATTATATGCCTGTACACATTTCATGACGCCAACAAATAATTATTGACATAGCCTCTGTACTACACTATGGCTGGGTTGCACCAACATGGTTTAATTTTTAATCTGGATTAAATCAAGATTTATCTACTAATCCCGTTGCACCAAACTTTAGATGTAATTATTTAGCTTTAGCAGCTGCTGACTTAACCTCAGGCACAGTTGTCCCTCTTTCTCTTACTTCTCACTTTTTGTTTTCATTTCAGTTGTATCCTGTTCCATTGCTTTTTTTGGTAGCCATTTGCCTTTTCCTGCTGATTAGCATGGGACTCCTTCACGAGGCCTGCAGCATTGCATCACTTCAAACGCAACATACTCTGACATAGCTGATGATTTTTTAATGACTGATACTTCTGTCTTTATCTATTGTATTTCTTGTGTTTGTCCAAAATAGTCCTTACCCAACCCAAAGAATTAATAATATCTTAGAAATATCAACCAAGAAAAATCATTGAAAATCCAGATGCATTATCATCATAATAACATAATGTATGCAAAATATATATGTTTATAATAACAATATATATGAATTATTCCATGTTGGTTTATGCAAAGTTATAAACCCAACCGTTTCTGAGCCTGTGAAGTAACATAAGTAGGAACTCTAAGGCAGCATTTCCCAACCCAGTCCTTGGGGACCCCCAGACAGTTCACATTTTTGCTCCCTGCCAGGCAGTCCACATTTTTGCACCCCTACTGGGAGCTGGGAGGAATCGAAAATGTGAACTGTCCGGGGGTCCCTGAGGACTGGGAAACACTATTCTAAGGTAATGCATGTAAAAATCACAACAAATCATTTCCCCTATTTCTTGTAAAACATCTGTTCTTGCTTTTTCCAGGGGGCTGAATCCTTCCATTCCACGCTCATTGTACATCTGTTACAGTTATACCCCATTATGAACAACACCACCAACAGTACCTGTGTTGACATATCAAATAACCCCATCAGTAGTCTGCTAATGGCCATATACATTGTGGCCTTTGTGTTGGGTGTGGTGCTCAACTTGATCACTTTGGGGCCCATCGTGCAGCAGGTACGCAGCCACAATGTTCTGGGGGTATACTTGTTGAACGTTGCCATTTCGGACCTGCTTTACATCTTCACCATGCCCCTGTGGATCAATTACTACTACAATGACCATCGCTGGGAAATGGGCCCGAGGGCTTGTCAGCTAGCTGGTTTCTTATTCTACTCTAACATGTATATCAGCACATACCTGCTGTGCTGCATCTCCGTGGACCGCTGTCTGACCGTCACCTACCCTCTGCAGGCCAGGGCATTTCGGCGCCCGAGGTATGCCTGGACAGTCTGCGGCTCTGTCATTCTAGTTGTCATGATCATACATGCCTTGATACTTGCCCTGAACAAACAAGACGCTCCCCTTGATGATAACCTCCGCTGTTACGAACACCTCCCCATGCCTTTGGAAGTGGCTCGCATGAACCTCATTCGAGCAAGTCTAGGCTTCCTTGCGCCACTTTTGGTGTTGGCCTCATGCTACTGGCAAGTCTTTGGCAAGGTGCATCGCAGTGAAAGTTTGGACGAGCAAAGCAAACGCAAGGTCCGGCTTCTGTCCATGGGTGTGATTATCATCTTCTCCGTCTGCTTTGCTCCATACCATCTGCTGCTCATAGCACGGTCCATGACCATCTTGTGGATGGATAAGGGGAGGTATTGTGCCTTTGAGCAACATCTGTATTCCTATTTCTCTGGTGCATTGGCTATATCCAGCCTCAATAGTGTGATGGACCCTGTGCTCTACGTGCTCGTGAGCAATGGAGTCAAGGAGGAACTGAGGGCATTTTTTATCCGAGGAAAGAGTAAGGACGCCTGCAAGTCGCAGGCCACAACTGAAATGTAAACTTAACTCTACTGAGGATGGGCCAACCTCAACTTTCACTTGACAGAGCGACAGCTTGTGATATAAACAAAAGGTAAACTTATATGAATGTGTGGGACGCCAGTTTCTGAATGTTCTGGAATATGGCAAGTATTTTTAAATTGTACCAATGTATAGTGCTTGTATTTAAATGAACAATTTTTAATTCAGGAACATGTTGCATTTAAAAGTCTGACATTGAAACATTTTACTTCATATTATTTTTGTCTTTATTAACACACGGTAAGCAATAAAATTTATGTGAAATCTGTAGATGTTTTCTTTAGGTCAAGTACTTTGATATATTGTGGAGCAAATCACCTACTGATAGACTCCCACATTGACGCTCTTCTGCCACTTGCAGAATGACACCTTGGTTGTTCCGTAGCTTGGCGGAAAAAGGTTTGGTGCGTGACAAAAGTGCCACGGAAAGACGAAGTGCAGCACATCACAGGAGCACCACACCTACTGCAGTCTCTGGCGGATATGGCATCCTTTCATGGTGTCATACCTCTCCATCTAGCCCTAGAGGACTTGTGAGGACAGATTGGATATTGCCAGACTCTAACAGATTATTAAAAGCCTGCTGTCCCCTGCCAGAAAATCAAAATTAGCATGACAATGACCCAAAGCACAAATCCAAGGCCACAGTGGGGTGACAGAAAAAAAAAAAAAGAGCCGTCCAGAGAAGCCATAAAGGCTGTAAACACAGATAGTCAGACAGCGTCACTGAACAAAAGCCATGCGGTGATCAGTCTTGTATGCATGCAGGGGGGTTTTTCATGTGTGTAATAGCCTTGGTCCTCAGGGACGGATACCCAAATTCCTGTCGAGGGCCCTCGAGTGTTGATGATCTAGAACTCAGAATGAGAGGATTATAAGTAAGTCTGCCACCCTATCTGGTCCCATTTTGTTTTCCTGCTCCTGACTGTTAATTGCCTCTGCAGCTGCTTTCCACTCGGGTCGCCCACAGCCACTTAGCCGCAGACTCTGCTGTGGCTATGATCTCTAATTTGCTTCGGCTGGCATTCATGCTGAATGAGCTGTACGTAAGCTAAAGACCTTAGCCTTTTTAATAGGAGATAAATAAGTCGGTATAGGGATCTGTTGTGACAGTTTGCCCGCTGAAAATCTAAGGTGACTAATGGCGGCACCTTTCTCCAACCCCACAACATTTGTGATGTTGATATTCTGCAGACAAACTACAGGGACAAATAGTATTTGTAAAATCTTATTGTTAAGCCTGGCATAATGCATGACTTAAAACAAATAATAATGGTAAAACATTTTTTATATTACTTACTTTTTCTGCAGGGGGGGGCATGGTGGTGCAGTGGTTAGCACCGTTACCTCACGCCTCTGGGACCTGGGTTGAAGTCTCTGCCTGGGTCACATGTGTGTGGATTTTGCATGTTGTTATCGTGGGGTTTCTTCCAGATACTCCAGTTTCCCCCCCCCCCCACAGTCCAAAAACAGGCTGAGGCTGATTGGAGTTTCTAAATTGCCCATAGGTGTGTGAGTGTGTCCTATGATGGGCTGGCCCCCCATCCAGGGTTGTTCCCTGCCTCATGCCCATTGCTTCTGGGATAGGCTCCAGTCCCCCTGTATCCCAGTAGGATAAGCAGGTTGGAAAATGGATGGATGGATTTTTTCTGCAAGGTATTGTTTATAATTCAATTTTAAAGAGGGGGGGGGGGGACAAAATGGGTGAAAAAGAGGCTAAATTCCTTTTAATTCAAGCAGAGTGATGAGTGTAGCTGTTTTTCCTGGAGGAATTATCAGTACTGTACATCAGTACATGCTAAGCGCATCATTTTCGGTTTGGTATGCATAGTGAAACAAATTTTTTGACATGGACAGAATCTAGATTCACAAGTAGATGTTCAACATAGAAACCTATGCTGAATGCTAGCCTAAATCCTAGCCTGAATGCTAAATGTATCTGTGAGCTTTTTATGGTTAATGTTGGTTACAGTTAGCGCTAACTTGCTTGAGATGATGTCATCTGAGTCTGCGAACCACTGGAGATAGGCAGAAACAGTTAGTCTCTCCGTGGCATTTAAGGAAATTCAGCTACAGATAGGTGACCTGCATACTCGGTAATAGAGAACATGGGATTTAGTTTGTCATGAGTATTATGATGTTAAAATTTTTTAAACAGCATCTCTTATTATTATTCAGATGTCAATGGGAACATAGCCTTTGGTTTACAACTTACAGTACCAGGTTACCCTACTGCACCAAAATTGTATCAAACCGTGAACCCAAAGCTGAGGTTTGTACTAAACTGTGAATTTTGTATACCATTACACCCCTAAACATGAAAATATTGTGAAAAACGGCCGTTTAGTTTACACAGCCACTTCCTCTTCTCTTTCTTGTTGCATGGAAAGCGGCAATATAACGACAATTCAGTTCTTTTTTTTCTTCAGATCGATTAAATTACTTAACCACAGACCTGGGTTGGCCTTGGAAACAGTATGGTCATATGATGATGATGATGATGATGAGAAAACCCTTTATCATATGATTCAAAAGTCATAATTTAACAAGCAGATTAATCCCTGTTCATGATCACCAAGCTCTGACCTTTTCTGAGGTTTGCCCGTACCTTGCCTATGCAGGGGTTGCCTCCGCTGGTACTTGGCCTGGCACATATTTTTTGTTTCTGAGGAAATAATGGTAAATTGAGCTTATACACATGCTCATACATTTATGACTTACGTAAATTATGTTAATTTCATACATATTCATGAAAATACAGAATAGAATTACTCACCTCTCAGAATTGCTTGTTAATCTCTATTCTTTTGCCTGCGGCCACTGAGGACATTGACAATAGCCCTAAATTTCTTGATTTGTGGCCAGAAACACGTGAACTGACTGAGACATCAGGTATTAAAGGACTGCTCTTTGCGGGGTGGGGGGGGTTGGGGTGTTAAAGGGTAGCCACCCCAGCTGCCACCCCTCACCAAAAAATAAAAATGACATATGGAGCATTTAATTGTGTAACCCAGAGCCGCCCAGTCGATCCATTAATCATGGCGTGTCACCAACTCCATTGCGAGATTGTTGGTGGAAGATTGGCAAACTGTACCGAGGTCTCCCCCCACCCCCCGTCAGCAAAATATTACTTCAGTAAAATCTCTGGGTTTAGTTTGGACATCCCATTGTACAAGGCCTGGTTACACTAACCCTAACCCTAACCCTGCTGCCCTTCTCATGCAAATGCACACAGTGGCACAGGTGTCCGGCTGAGATGAATGAAAGCTTATTACCTGGACGATACCATTATTTTCCTATGCAACTGTTTCATGGGCATCGACTGTGCATATATATTTGGTGATCGGTGTTGCTCGCGGTGAGTCACCTTAATGCATGATCTCTCCTCTTCACCCCTACCTCTGTTGTTTCCCCAGCAGCTCACCGTGTCCTTAGATACCAGTTTGATGCAAATAGATTATTTGCACTGAAGTATGACTTTCATCTAATGAAATCATTTGGATAAAAATCAGGTTTGGCCAACAAAGATATGCTCTTTTTTTTTTTTTTTTTTTTTTAGAAATTACTCATGCGCAGAATTTTATCAAGACTTTTTATTGTCATTGTAAAGTTGCCTGGACAACGAAAGTAGCTGGCTAGACCACAAATATGCAAGAACGTGTCAGTACAAGATATAAGAACAATATAAAAACACAAAATACACAATGGACATTGGGGGGTATATGCAAGGGTATCATAAATAAGGGAGGAGGGGCTTTAGTCAATAAGAATAAGTGAAACTATTGGGTAGGTTGGTAATTGCACATTTGCCAAGATATTGCACAGGGCCATAGTCAATAGCAGCAGTGGGAGGACTGTATGGAAGAAATCTACACACATGCATACACTCACACACACACACACACACACACACACACTTATGATCACCATAAGTTAAAAAAAAATAGCAGTGAGGGGAAGATTGAAAGAGTGATGTCAGTGATCGGGTGCATTAAGAGTTCTGACTACCCACGGGTAGAAGCTATTCCTCAGTCTGTTGGTTTTGCCCATGGCATCTGATGGATCTGAACCTTTTTCCAGAGGACAGTATGTTGAATAGGTGGTGGTTAGGATGGAGGTGGTCTTTTATGATCACCCTGGCTCTGGAGAGACACCTACAGCTGGCAATGGAGTCCAGGAAGAGAACTGGACAGCCGATCACCTTCTCTGCTGTTCTGGTGACCCTGTGGAGTCTGTTCTTATCGGCTACTGTAGAACCGGCGTTCCACACAGGGATGTCAAAACTGTGTCCGGTCAGTAAGAAAGTTTTTGATACATGCACATGTAGCGGGGGGGGGGGGGGGGGTCCAAAAAAAACAGCTTTGCTATAAGGATGTATGGGATTATGGTATTAAAAGCTGAGCTAAAATCGATGAATAGCCT
>JABFEA020000039.1:9461958-9476715 GCA_019775915.2 Cyphomyrus plagiostoma | reverse complement strand
CCCCCCCCCCCCCCCCCCCCCGCCCCCCCCCCCCCCCCCCCCCCCCCCCCCCCCCCCCCCCCCCCCCCCCCCCCCAAACTAAACAGCTTGGCTATAAGGATGTCTGGGATGATGGTATTAAAAGCTGAGCTAAAATCGATGAAGAGCATCCTTACTGAAGTCCTAGGATTCTCTAGGATTCTGGAGGGCAATGGAAATGGCATCCTCAGTGGACCTGTTTGCCTTATATGCAAACAGGTGGTGGTCAAAGCTGGGGGGGGACAGTCCTTTATGTGCTTTAGGACCAGGTACACAAAGCACTTTGCAACCACGGGTGTCAGTGCAATGATGTAGTCATTGAGGCCACTGATGGTGGAGGACTTGGGGACTGGAACTGTTATTGCAGATTTCAGGCAGTGAGGGACGGTGGCTTGTGACAGGAAGAGGTTGAAAAGTCTGGTGAACACAGGAGACAGCTCCCAGGTATTCTGTCAGGGCCAGCAGCTTTCCTCTGATTTACTGCTCTGGACATGTTGCGAACCAGGTGTTCTTGGAGGGTGAGTGTGTGTAGGCTGAACTCAGAGGAGGCTATGGGCGGGGCGGTTTGCATGGTGGGGGTGTCTACAGTTCTCTCAAAGTGGGCAAAGAAGTGGTTTAGTTCCTCTGCTAATGAGATGTCCATGTTTTCCGTATTTGTCCTGCTGCCTTTGTAGTTGGTGATGTGTTTCAGGCCCTTCCATACCTTTCTGGGGTTGATGTCTGAGAGGTGATCCGACAGCTTATTCGAATAGTCCCGTTTTGCTTCTCTGATGCCTGAACCTTACCCGTCATCCGGGGTTTACGGTTGGGGTAGACCCGGACCCGCGTTTCCGTGGTGACAGTGTCCACGCAATGCGTGATGTAACCCACCGCTGCAGCTGTGTAAGTCTGTAGGTCGTCAGGTTGGAAGACAATCCACTCTGTGAGGGCAAAGCAGTACTGCAGCTAAGCCAGAGCTTCACCGGACAAGGTGTTAATGATTCTGCTGATGGGCTTTGTCCTTTTCCTAAGTGGTGTGTGCCGGGACAGCGAGCAGGGAGAGGTGGTCAGACATACCCAGGAGGGGGAGGGGAACAGATCTGTAGGCTTCCTTGATATTTGTGTAAACATGGTCCAAGGTGTTGCTCCCTCTCGTGGGGCATTTCACACGTCGAGCAAATTTAGGCAGCACAGTTCTTTAGCATATCTTCTCCATTCTTCTGAGCACACATATTTCAATGTATTTTCGCTGGCAGTACTTTAACGTAACATATGAAGTGTACATAGGACAAGTACAGAGGACAAGTGGAACAATTATATGTCACCATTTCATTGCCATGACGTGAAATGTTTTTAAGCAAGGTTTTTTCGCATTAATACTTTTATTTTTGGATAAAAGGTGACATTTTCTACCATCATTTTAGAAAACTAGGCATTAGGCAATTGTGTATAATTGATCTTTTTCCACTTAATAGATTTAATATAAATAATTAGGATAATGAACATGCATCTGTGGGCAGGGGGTTTACTGAAGAATCAATATTTAGAGGCATAAAACAGAATAGACCTAATCAGAATTTAATAGATCACAAATATATTGAATTTCTAAAATGTTTAACACTTTACATTAACCGCACCCCCATAATGCTTTTATAATGCAGTCATAGAACATTTATAAGCAGCATGTATGTGTGGTTTATATACACACATATATATATTATTTTTTTTTCTCATATCTTAACATGCCTTAGTAGCTGTTATACACTTTAACAACACACATTGTATGATTGTACTCCTTTTTACTATATATTTGTCATTAATGCTGTTAAGGGATTTTTGGATGTTAAGTCCTTACGTGCTGCTTATGAATGTTTTATGGATGCATTATGAAGGTACAGTTACATAAAATCTTGCCAAATAATATATGTAAAATGATTTTCAACCAAATGAATACTTCTTGTATTACTGATAAAAGTCATGGTTGAATGTTCAGAAGGATGTCATTTTGGTTCTGTTATTTATGACAGCCGCTTCCATGGACAATAAGACATTGATCCCGTTACCTCTGCTCATTTTCGCTTTGAGAATTTCTTCATCTGCTGGGATTATGAATCGACAGTATCTGCACTTAATCAATAAACATCCTCTGTCCTGACGCCGGCGTTTTGCTGTGTCTAACCGAGCTGAAATAAGAAGGTCTACAAGCAAACTTTCTTCTGAATGTAGATTTGATTTCCGCCAAAGGCTTGAGTGGCTGTGGTATCTCTGCAGGCTTATGCTGTTTTTCGTTTGGGAAGTATGCACTCAGCGGCAGTCACCTTTTCTCACAGACAACATTAATTAACTACAAACACTGTGGGCTGGGAAATACAGCACATACCATTTGGCCTGAAACCCCCCCTCAGAGCCCAAAATCATACCTTTAGAAGATCGGCGATGGCACACGGACGTCATAGTATGTGCTGATTAGAAAAGAAACATACAAATTGTGAGAAACATACAAAGTGAGAGCTACAGTAAGAAATGGAGTTTATGCAAAAACAAATCAGGCTTCTGATAGCAATCAGCTGTGGTGCAGCTGTAATTGAGCCATGTAAAGGGAACAATCAAGGTCCTCACTGTGCATAAACGTGCAATGCATACACTGCGTGCTAAATTTTAACTTCCTTATACCTAGAACAGCGCACACCTTTCCCATGCCACAGTTTTGTGTGTGAAAATTGAATAATATAACTAATTAAGTAGCATTTTGCCAATTTCAATGGTATTTTATTTTATCGCCCTGCTGTCACTAAGTTATCTGTACAATACTAAAATGAAAATGTGTATAGAAATTGCTTGTTTACATGGTATATATACACACACACAAACACACGCACATGTTAAGGTTGTAAATGACTATAATGGCTAAACTGCTGTTTTTTAACAGAATATTTTACATATGTGTACAGAGGCCCATTATCTGCAACAATTAGTGTTTTGTTCCAGTAGAATGTTGTGTTTGCTAATGCAAGTTTACCATTTTAAAAGGTTAATTGGTCATTATAAAACCCTTTTGCCATTATGTTAGCACAGGTGTAAATTGTTGTGCTGATTAACGAAGCAATATAATTGGCCTTCTTTGGCCTTCTCTGATCAGTAATTAATAGGAGCCAGTTACAACAACACAATGACCCAAACACAGCTCGAAACTATTTAGGGAAGAAGCAGCCAGCTGCTGTTCTGTGCATAATGGAGTGACCAGCACAGTCACCGCATCTCAGCTCTGTTGAGCTGTTATTGGAGCATCTTGACTAAATGCTATTTAATCCAATCACCGATTGGCCGATCAAGCCAGTCCATCTTGTGTGGGGTGCTTCATAAAGCACAGGGTGAAATCTCATCAGATTACCTCAACAAACCATCATCTAGAGTGCCCAAGTTCTACAGGGCTGTAATTGCTGCAAATGGAGAACTGTGGTGAAAGCATTTATCATGTCTAACTTTTTTCAATGACTATTTCCTTTATAAATATGAGTAGTATAACTTTTAAACCTAAAAAATACATATATGCTAGTCAACTATGCTACACTAGAGAAAGTAATGAAGGGTTTGTATATAGGTGAGTTTAGTCCAAATTTAGACTTGCATTTAATTGTTTTTTCCTATTTTAAAGCACAGTAGTTTAGCAAAGAGTAATTTAAATACTTCATTTACCAATAGATTTTTTTTAGTCTTTCCTTGTGTTCTGGGATGTGTAATAGCATGTTACTAACATACTGTAGCACACAAGTACTCTGCCGTCTTTGCTGTGTTTCGCAAAATGCAATCAGGCTTAAAGGCGATACCATGACAACTGCAACAAGAAAAGACTCACTCATTATTATCCCCCTCATCGCTTCTGTTTTGTTATTCAGGTACTCGGTCCACCTCCTTCGTACTTGTGAATGGGGTTACAGTTCAGGGGCTAATTTTTATGTCTCTGATACTCTTTGATTTTAAAAATATCTGATACAGAATGATCAGGTCTGACATTTTTTGATTCACGATTTGTCCTTTTCGTTCAGCTGCTTGCCAACGTTTTCCCGCAGAGTCTTTGTATCATTCATAATGCCTAATTTACCATACCTTCTTCCCATGATTGTGTCGTGTTACACAGACCCCTCGCCCGCCACCGAATGACAAAGAACAGCCACAAAAATGAAGCTTTGAGACGAGACTATGAAACTATGCAAGTAATACTGTTTGTGTATTATTTATAATCAAATTAATACCGTTGTTGATCCCTCACAATGGTCTCGTGCAGCTCAAACAAGCAGCGCTGTAATTTTCTGTTTTGAATAGAATTTTCCTTCTCCGACCTTGAAATACAGAAAATTGAATGTTCTAATTAAATTCTGTCTGTGTTAATAAATACTAAATTGGATCTTCAGTGATAATCCATATTAAAAATGCAGCAACAGCTTGACGGCAACAATAGGGTTAAAGCAAACAGCTGGAGTGTTTGCTGGACCTTCCTGATATTTCTGCGACGGATGGGCGTCGGCAAAGCGCTTAATTAATGCGGTCTCGCTGAAGGAAATGAAGATGAACGTGAGTCTTTTCATCTTTGACCCTCTGCTGAGGGACGATAACCCGTAACGGTGCGTTAATATTGCAGTCAATCGAAGAGGAGCGATTATGAGCCAGGCCTCATTGAGCACTGAGTGACTATTCAGACCTGCCTAGAAGCAGACGCACTCCTCCATGCTGTGTCATATGCCTGGGTTGAGGGGAAAACGAGGAACGCAAGAACGCTCTTTCATTTTAAAACTAGAGTTTTTGTCTTTTAGCTTTTTTTTTTTAGCGTTTTCTCCTTGTGTTCATGGGGGTTCTTCTCACAGTCCACGAAAAAGTCATTTAAGTCAATCAGTGCCTGCAAATAGCCCATAATGTGTGACTGAATGAAGGACACCGTATTTATTCGAAAGCCTGCACTGCCACATCAGTGCCATTCCTGAATTAATTATGTAAGTAACATTCCATCAACACATTGAAATGATAGACTGGCCGAATGACCGGCCATTTTGGTTAAAACAAATAGAACATGAGATCTTTGTAAGAGAATCATATAACTGAAGATGTTAAAAAAGATGTAGCACATGTGCCTTGGTCAATTGATCTTCCTTATTTCTGTAATAAGTTTCAGTGTGATTATTGTTAATGAAAACAACTAAAGCATTGGATAATGTTTTTGTAAACAAATAAAATAAGATCCGAAAATAAAATGAATAACTGCAACTAAATGGAAACTATGAATATTGCTTCCGAAACTAATTGAAATAAAACAACAAAAACTGTTTTGTTTTTAAATACTATTTAACCAAATTAATAATCCGTTAAACTTTAATTAGAGCTACTAATATCTGGTACATGTTTTTCCAAATTTTAGGACATTAGTACATAATGTGCACTGTGTATACATGCAGGATGCTCTAAAGATTGGAATCATTCATTTTTCAGTCTATTGCTGGAAGTAAAATTACAAAAACTAAACTATGGTGGCCCTGAAGGTCAAACCACAGCAACATTACAACATAATAGTTATTGTAAATTAACTATTTTCTAATATTTATGTAACCATTAGCGTTCCTGTCACGTATTGCCAGGGCATGGACTGGGGAATCAGGGAATACGGGGTGTAATCAAAAGGTAAAGACAAGCAGGACAATGGAACAGGCAGCAAACTGAAAATTACGTTAGTAATAGGACTCGTGAAACATACTTAAAAGCAGACTTAAATACACAGGACTAATGACAGCAACTCGAAACAGATGATCACACAGGGATTCACGAGAAATATAGAGTGCATTCCACTTCATGCAGCCGCTTACAGCGCTGACTTAAAGCAATGTATCCTGGTTCGGATGCAATGCATCATGGTTAGATTTTTTTGTGACTTATTTCCTGAAGATTTTAGTTGACACACACATGACGTTCGGAAGTTCTGTGTAACGATGCGGTGGTCGGTGAGCGGCGAAACGGAAGGGATGTCCAGTCAGGCAGACTGCTAGACAGGGTTTATTGCGGACAACACACCAACACATGGACACTTCAAAACTTCAATGCCGCGTCTGCCGGAACTTACGCAGACTTAAAAGCACAAGACAGGTATGTGGCAATACAAGACAAGTGAGAACAATAGGAGAAAACAAGAGGTAATGAGGTGGGCGTGGCACACACGAGGATCGGACGGAGCGGGACATAACATTCTGATGCGTTATCTGCTATTTCTCTTCAATATTTTACCTGGTAAAGGTTAAATAAATGACATAAATGCTCTAATAGTACACATACGTTAGTGGTTTATTTATTGTTAGTTACTGTAATATTGCACTGCTTTATTTGTTTAATTGTCTAGTCTGTGAAGAAGGCATTCAAGTAAGAATTGCGTTGTACACTGTACATGACAATAAAAAAATCCTTTAAGTAAAGGTATTTGATCTTTTTCCTGCCAGCTTTTTTTTTACACAGGGCCACTATACACAATAGTTTATTTTCACTGCTAACAGTTTATATCAGGAGTTGGTTATTGTAAAGGAAGTAATGTGCATGCAGGTGATATTTGTATAGATTTATCTACACCCTTCTGGCAGTGCTGCCATTGCAGTCAGGTCTCGCACACTACAAGCAGAAGTTGCCCAACTTGGCTGCTGACAGATCTCATTCCACGACACGTCAGCTGCAGACAGACCTAAGCCCAAGTCAAACACACCCATTAAATGAACTGTCGTGAGTGACAGGTGCTCAGGAAAAGGGTAGGGCCACACTTCTTGTTTCTGATTGGACAGTAGCCATGTCACTCCAAAGGTACTGTCAAATTGCAAACAGGAAGTTTTTATGAAATGTGTTTTTTGAAATGTCGTGTTTTCTGTAATGGCGTTGTGTTTTCTGTAATGGCGTTGTGTTTTTTAAAATGTGTTTTGACCTTCCAGGCCACCGTACAAAACTAAGATATATAAAAACGAAATAAAAATATATCTTAAAAGTAATATGCACTAACCAAGTTAAAATTGAATTTCAGGAGGAAATTGAAAATAATTTGCTTTTAAAAACTAAATTTTAAAATCAAAACTATGATAACACTTTCTTTTCTTACCTATAACCAGTAGATTGCAGACGTGGATCCAGTTGGAGTACTCTTATATTGTAATTTAAAATTGAACTGCTTTGTTAAATATTTACGATATGCATGGCTGATTAAGGAGAGTTTCAAAGCAAAGAAATACACTAATGCATGTAATATACGATGTTTGGTTCTTGTATCGTAAACTGGCAGATTGCTGCATAAAGAAGAGGCCTTGTTTCCAGTTATGTGGAGTGTTTCAAGGACCAGATAAGAGAGAGGACATGATTTACATCTACAAGTGTCTCCATCCCTTTTCTCGTTGGTTGACATTATCGACATCCCTGAATGCATCTTTTGCCACCCAGTTTTAACACGTTTGCAGAAATAGGTGTGTATGTTTTTGCTGAGGACCAACGCAGTTCCTCAGAAGTAAACAATGTTGATGATAGCTATCACCTGGCTTGGTTATTGTACAGGAATGTACATAATGTTACCAAATGCGTCGGTGTAATTTTCATAGTCAGTGTCAGAGTTTGTAGTCTACTAACACAGCAGACTAATCCAGATTAAACCAAGGAGATTAAACTGTAAAGGATGTTTTTTCTAAATCATTTGCCCAACTTTCTCTCAAACATTCAATATGTGTAACCAAAACACTGAAACAAGGGACACAGTTTGATTGCAGCCAGTCAGAAAAAACAAGACAATTATGACCGTGAGTAAAAGTCCAACTTTTGGTTGTCTTAACTGCTTAAACTTTTGTCTGCTGCAAATTTATTAGATTATATTTATTCCGGCACCTTCTCAAATGATTTGTGGTTTTCAGTTACATTACAGTAGGTAAGGTGTTGGGGGGGTTACCCAAAATGATAGTGACTTAAAATAGTGTGGTTATTTAAAGGAAGTCACAATAGCTTCTGTCTTACAAAATACTTTAACCATTATAATCCATCATCAGTCTGGCATGCATATAGATATTTTTCATCACTTAAATATAAATAAATGTATATGTAAATGAATGCTAGTTTTTCTTTATGAACTTACATTTGAAAATGTATGTGCTGACTTCATTCCAATAATTAAAAGACACGATTATTGGTTAAATGTAGCAAGTTTATTCACTTTAACACGGCTATATTTGTACATATGTACTAGTCACACATAATACAGCATATCTCACAAATGCTAATTAATATTAATGCAACTAAAAATATACAGTAGTATGGCATAGAGACAAAAAGTGGAGAAAGCCAACTTTTGATGTGTGTGTGTGTGTTAATATCTGTGTGTCCGACCTTATCTAATGGATCCAGTGGTTCTGTGTGTAGTTGAAAGGTATTAAAAGGCTACTCTGAGTCTTTCATCTCTAACATTGTGCAATGTGAGACAGCTACTCTATTGTGCAACATGTCTGTATAGAAACTTCATAAAATCCTCTTTCCACCATCCAAAATGTTTGAGTGAGCCTGTGAGTGACTGGCAGGCAAAGCATTTGAAAATACTTTTCACATTAAGAATTCCACCCACAAAAGCCCATTTTTATGTCATTGGAACCAAACAGAACTGCTGACTGGTTTTCCCTTTTAGACTTTTTAAAACATAAACACCCCCCGTAATCCAGGTAGAATGGAAATAGAAAAGTTTTTTTTTTCTTTCAGAAAAGCATGCATGCATCAGTTTGCAGAAACAACACAACAGGATTGTAAAGATGAAGGGAAATATAAATAAATGCCCATGGTTTACAAAGAACACAATAAACATTATTATCGTTGTTAGCTGCCATCAGAAAATGTCAAGTCCCTGCAACCATGTAGACAGTGTTTCTCCAGAACATTCTGTCTTCAGTCTTGGTCATCAATCCTACTATCAGCATGTTCATTACTGTGATAAGTAAACACTATAATCTATGTGTATTCTAAGCTTTATGTACATATATTTTAAATAAAATTAAAATCTATATACTTATTGTATGTATGCTATGAAAGTGTGGTTGCCATTTTTGTCACTAATTGTCACTTCCTCTCAGAAAAAACAGTCGTTATGTATTATTCCAGGGAACAAATATACAAAAAGTTTATGTGGTGACAGCAGGATAAATATTTTTTCAATTGATGAGATTAACTATGTTATAGCCCCGCTCTTGAGTAAATTATGTTTCCATGACCAGGACCGAAGACAAGCGTTACAGTTAAATCAAAAGCTTCTTCAGAAACATGATTTTGGAAAAGTAGTCTTGGTATATTCTCCGGTAGCTCCCCATGTATAAATCTGATTTTAAAGTTAAACATGTGGGCAGATATACTTGAGTATAATGCTGTGGAGGCCCCTTAATTCGTAGAAAAATTACCTGCAGTGCATATCTTAGAATTGCAGCCCCACAGGGAACAGGAACTAATTAAGCATGAGAACACTGTGATAAGAAGTGCAAGCAACATTAGCTCCAGGTAAAACACTGATCTTGACGAAAGTGGGACTGTGGACTCAATTTTGATTGTTCATGTTACCAAATTGATTCATTTTTTAGTTTGCACTCTTGTTGTTTGGTTTAATAATGTGCTTTCATAACTTCCCTCCCTCCCCTGGCACTCCTTAGGTAATGCTTAACAGAGACAATGGTTAACACCAGGCTCCAAATACTCTTAACATAAATTAAATTTCAGTCTGACGCATAATAAAAACAGGACAAAAAGTTCATGATGTTCTGTTACAGGCAGGTTCCTGGTCCTCTGACCAGACACCTATCTGAGGCAGCTTAGGGAACAAGGTAGGGGTGCACTGTGGATGGGGTAGCAAGCCATGATACTGCACAGACATCCACTCACACATCATACACTACAGGGCAGTTCAATAACTGCTTGGAAACTCCACACACACACAGACACACACAAAGCAGACATGGGATTTGAACCCACAACCTAAAGGTGTGCCCCAGTGCTACCCACTGAGCCAGCACATCCCACAATTTTGAAATCCTCACTGATGTAAACACATAATGATATATTTTCCACATATGTAAACTGCTTTTAAAATAACTCAAAAATAGCTCAAAAAGCAGGATTGCATTAAAGAGAGCCTATAACCCCGTGTGTCCCTGATTGCCAAGGTCACATCTGGTATAAGAAATAAAATCACTGATGTGGATTTTGGTCTTGTGTACTTTGAAGCTTTTGCAAAGGTATTTTTAATTTCCAAATATAGCTCGGTTGTAGCTGTTGTTGAGACGTTATTCAAGCGTCGTGAAGAGTGGCCCCCCCATCCTGTAGCTAACAATCTGAGTCCCAGTGCTAAACGGTGATTGTCACCTCCTTCCGAGAATCACCGCTTGCACAGTGGCCTATTTCTGTTACAAACTGTTCTCCGACTGTGACTGCAGGCGGAGAGAGAGGAAAAGAGGGAAAGCATTTTATTCACGGCGTATAATCCTGGGGGGGGGGGGGTTAAGCCTACGTGTCTCTCAAGGTTTAGAAAAAAGTGAGATGGAGATCACCTCCCTGTGGTAACATTTAATGGCCAAGGAAAGAGAACAGCTGGGATCAGGAAAGAAAAAACGCATGGGCAAAACTGTGCTGTGGTCCACACAACACAGAAGCTGTGAAGTACACAGCAAATATCCTGGTAGCCTGTGCATGCTGTCTCTAGTTTACGCAACAGCACAACTACATTCTGTGGGCTACTGTAGGGCCAACAAGAAAGCTGCAGGGTCCTAGAGGGACTTGGCTGCGGATGACCTGGGAATTTCCTGGCCCTCCTTGGTAAGGGGTTCAGACACAAGGCTGAGGCATGTGGCGTTGTGGTGGGAGGTGCGCAGGGCGGCCAGGCTGCCGGGCTGGCGCCGCGGGCAGAGCCTCGCTCGCAGGTGCAGCCGCACCTTGCTGTGCAGTGAGGCGTAGATGAAGGGGTTGTAGCAGGCGGAGCTCATCGCCACTAGGTGGCAGCACACTTGCAGCACGTTGACGTAGCGCTTGCCCACGATGCGGAATTCGCCGTCCAGGTCCAGGAGGAGGTTGAGCACCTGCAGCGGCAGCCAGCAGAGGGCGAAGGCGAGCACGGAGGCCACCAACAGGGAGAAGGTCTTGCGGCGCTTGCGGTTCCAGCGGCGCTGGCCGTGCATGGCGGCGCCGGGGAGGGAGCGCTGGCGGAGGCGCGCCGTGATGGCGCAGTAGGAGACGCAGACGGACAGCAGAGGGATCATGTAAGAGGCCGAGAGCATGAGGCAGGAGTACAGGAATCGCAGTCGCCTGGGGTCCGGCCAGAACTCCTCACAAACCACCAGCTCCAGTCCGCTGGGCCTCAGATCCACGTAGCGTGTATGTAGGGAGGGTGGGGCGGCGAGCAGCAGAGACAGGGCCCATAGCACCAGCACCACAGCCCCGCAGGCCCGCAGCGAGATCCGCTCCCGCACTGGGTAGGCCACCACCACGTACCTGTCCACGGCGATGGCAGTGAGGGAGAGCACGGAGGCAAAGACGGTGGCCGCCTGCAGCAAGGGCACCAGGTGGCAGAGCGGCCGGCCGAACGCCCAGCCCTTGGCGTCGAAGGCGTAAGAGGCGGTCAGGGGCACGCAGCTCAGGCACATCAGCAGGTCGCCCGCCGCCAGGTTGCCGATGAAGAAGTTGGTGGCGTTGTGCAGCTTCTTATCACCGAGGATACAGGCCAGCAGGAAGGCGTTGCCCATGCAGGCCACGGCCACCAGGAGGCAGTAGAGAGGCACGAAGACAGGCTTGAAGCGCAAGAGCAGTTGCAGGCCTGAGAACATGTCTAAGGGGTCGCTCTTGTTCAGGGAGGCTGTACTGTTTGCATGACCCAGCAGCACATCCATTGTCACGCATTGACCAGTGAGTCCTGTAGGGGGCAGCATAGACAAGATCCCATTTACAGCACTGACAGATCAGTCAACTGTCTCATGTCCCCACACCGTTGATTGTTCCATTTGTGAGGGTGAAGCATCATTAAAAAGCTAAGTGCGCTCACGATCAGCACAACAGCAAATCACATTCACGCCGGTCATTTCTGGGGACTGATCTATTTGAGTGATTGCATGAGGCAATCAGTGCAGCATTTGTGGACCATGCCATTTTAGATTTGTGATATAAGCTACTAATATGTAAAAAAAAGAAACTAGAAAGTTAGTTAGAAATTAAGTAAATCTAATACCATCTAACATTTTTGCATGTATTACTGTGATTATCCTACATATAATTATAATGATACAGCAAATTATTGCACAACTATTAACAACGTAACATTATGTCATGTCCAAAAATGAAAGCTTCTAGAAAACCATTCATTCTAATTGGATTCAGCTGCACTGGGCTCGGAGTTTATGAAATCGACTGCCTGCGTATAAGTGTCCAGGATGAGAATTGCGCAGGTCGCACATACGGCTCTGTGAAGAGCCTTAACAAAGGCACCAATTGATTGTGCACCCTGGCACTCACGCGGACCGCTTGAATCACGCTCAGCACAGGCGTAGTGATGCACCATTCACCCAGCGGCGCATGCCGGTCCTTCCACGCTGTTACGGTGAGACGGCTTTCCGAAACCTGTGCGTTGCATAAACTGCAGGGATGCTGCTAGCTGCCAGAGCTGGATGTACGAGAAACCAGTTCTGAAATAAACAACTAGCGGAAGGACTGACAAGTGAGGGATGGGAATGGTTAGACGGTGGCTTTCCTGCAGCGTGTCTTAGGGTGCGCTGAAGAAATGGCTGATCTGAAGTGTGATGAGAATGCATCTGCAGTGCTAAGATTCTACAGTCTCCTCTAGAGAAAAGAGTAAAAACCTGCTGACCTCTCTATCACAGATAACATTATAAGTAATTTAAGAACTTTATGACCAAGTGGCATTGCTGTAGCCATAAATCTAACCTCCGGTGATGATTCCATTTTTAGTGAGTTTACAGGAAAATGACAAAATACATGGTTCAGTAGAAAGAGAAATCCAGGATCCCAGAAGTAGAAACAGTTCAGTATGAAATGTCCCTAATTTATGTGCCTCATCGCTTGTACCTCATCGCCCGTGCCGCATCGCCCGTGCCTCATCGCCCGTGCCTCATCGCCCGTGCCTCATCGCCCGTGCCTCATCACTTGTCCAAAAAAACCTGACTTCTATTTTAGTCTCCTGACCAGATCTAACACCCAGTGTTTTTCTTCACTCTTGCACCAAACATCCTGTCTTTTGTTCTCACCCTTTTCCATGCTTTCGGATAAACCCATCACCACGCTCGTGCCCAAATAATGCCCCTACTGCTATCTCTCATCCCCGTCTATGGGTCTCTTTAGCCATCCCAATCAGAGCAAGTCACACACTCTCCGCTTTATCTTGACTCGAAACGGGTGCTTGTTCATTCCTGGGGTCCAAGATACTACAAAATGGCCAGACCCTTCATGCAAACCAGTACAGCTTCCATGGTAAAATTCCACACAGCTGCCTTGGAAGAGATCTGTTATGATACAGGCAGCTTGAGGACTGGCAAGGCAGACGGCCCAGAGAAGGGTTGTATTTCCGACGGCTGTGGTGCTTTCCTCTGGGGTCATAGCGAGATGTCACTCGGCTCCCTGAGCGGAGGACTTTTACCTGAAGCTCAGCAGACGAATCCAATTACTTGATAAGTTGTTGTGGTTGTCATCGTGTGTATTCAGTCCCCAGTGGGACACTCATCTCGTACGCTAGCCCAGTCCTCTTATAATATGCTATGATTGAATCCTGCCTTTTCCACGCGCAGGGTAATAAAATCTATCGTGGTAACATCTGTGATGTGGTGGTATTTGTGTTCCAAAATCATTAAAACCCTATACCATTACCAGTTATTAATTATTATTCTTTTTTCATATGTCATATACAAAGCATCAAAAATGATAGCAATGACAAAGGTAACCTTTTATTAGTCAAGGCATAAAATAATACTCCAGTAATTGTAATAATAGTCATTTTCATTGATACAATGAAAACAAACTTAAACTAACACTACATAATTCCATAACTAAGTCTACACAAAAGAGAAACTATGTTTAACCTATTTGGCTTCCATCATAATTCCTGCTGTGAAATTTGTTTCCATTTAATTTCAATTTTACTACAGCAGCACCTGTTGCAATGGTAACACGGCACTGTTGCGTACAACCGAACAATTACTGATACACTCATCTGTTGTCATACATTCATATTCTTGGATGATATGGAAATGAAGATTATGTCCATTAAAAAAAAAACATACCCTGTTGCTTTTCAACTTTTTTTTTTTTTAAAAAAAAAAAAACAGTTGTGGTTTCAGATAGATCTCAAAATGAAATGATTATTTTGTTGTTGTCCATGTTAGAGGCAAACAAAACTGTGTGTGAAGTGCGCGTGAAAAAGGTGAGAGACGATACCTGGATGAAAGACTGATGTCCAAACCACAGGGTGAAGCTTCACGGCAGCGTATCTTCTGCGGCTGCGATCTCCGTCTCTCTGTTATCCCGTATCTCTTGCCGTCTCTCCGCAGCACGAGGCTTTAAGTGCAGTTAAAGACAGTGCTTGGTTACCATAGAACATTCAGCATCAGGACTAGCGATGAACAGAGAGCCTGCTGTTGCTTTGTCCCCAGACTTTGGCCGCGGCGGGGGCGCGGGGGGGGGGGGGGGGGGGGGGGGGGGGGGGGGGGGGGGGGGGGGGGGGGGGGGGGGGGGGGGGGG
>JABFEA020000039.1:9408387-9419635 GCA_019775915.2 Cyphomyrus plagiostoma | reverse complement strand
ATCTCTTTTTCGCAGTTTGCAGTGACACGCTGCAGTACTCATTGAGACGGCAGCCTTCACTGGAAACAGTGCCACTCATTAGAACATGCAGAACTGATCTACCCCAGGGCCACGAAGCAGCCGGCTCCACTCTCACCTCTTTTTTTTTTTTTTAATGATGGCGGAACAGCGGTACCCAGTGCCCCTTGAGTCAATACCACCGCCCTCACCTTCCCCTCTCGATACTCCTCTCCCTTCTCTTTCTTATTAGGATACACAAATTTGTCTCATGTGCTCTCACAAGCACACAACACAGTGCCAACCTTTACCTGACAGTCGGGCCTGATTTTCACCCAAGGTGAAGCAGGTGGATGGCCTCCTTTTTGTCATTTCGTATAGGTTTTTTTTTCATTGAAGGGATTTATCAAGCAGGCACTGAGTGGTCGCAAGATGTTTTTTTTAAATGTGAGGCACCCCTTATGAGTGTAACAGAGAGCCCAAAAACAGCCCATCTCAGAATGGGGGAAAGGTAGGATTAAAATTCGGACAGTTTTTTGTAGCTCAATATATTTCCATATGATCAATAGTTTATAGCCTACATTTGTAAAATGTGCCAGATTTCAGGAATGAATCCCAGATCCTGCTGGGGGTTTGATGGGAGTGGGGGCAGCTGTGCAGCTCAATACACAGTTTGTCAGGATAGCCTCAGGGACAGGAACTGACCAGTGAAGCATAGAAAGCTGAAAAAAGAGACATCCCTTAAATAGAAAGGACAAGGTGGATACAGAATGATGTCTGTAAACAAGCTGTAGGATTTTTCTACATTACTGTTAGATGCGTTATCATTTCTCACAATAAAGCTATGTGATTCTCATATGTATTTAAAATATTATTTCATGTACGCATGTTTTGCCATCTTCACTTAGGATTCATTTAAATTTGTACAAGAGAGCTTTCCCTCTTTTCCAGGCATTTTTTCTTAATTGTATGACCAAATAACGACAAGGATGAGGCACCCCTTTGACAGAAGTATTAGTGAATCACCTTTTTTAATAGCCGTGTAACGGGTGTTCTAAGTTGTAAGCCGTGTGGGTTTGTGTGCATCTGATATGAGGTGATTGGGTTTGGCATTCCATTACTTCTGCGTCTGTTCCTGCTGGCTTTTTTATGAGGCACACTTGTTTTATTGTAGCTGTGGGGGGCAGGACTGTTTAAACGGTATATAACGAACAAAACCTAGTCAACAACACTAATTTCTGAGAAGCTGAATATAAATGATAAAATATTGTGCACCTTGTGAATATTGCTTTATCAGTCTATGTGTATCCTTTCTATGTTTGTGTGTGTGTATTTATGCATAGATATCAGTGCTTGTATCAGTGTGTGTATCAGTGCATGTCAGTTTAGTCAGATCCATCTTCTCTTCTCTGGGGTGAAAACAGTGTGAATTTTATCCTATTGCCATAGCAACTGGTACAAAACAGCGCTGGGAATGGAGAAGGTGCGAGGACGTGTCGCTGTGTGATTTTTATTAGTGTATTACTGCCGTTTCTGCTTCATCTGCACGCATGCATACACAGAATCCTCCCGCACTGGATTCCTACCACACTGCACACTCACTACTCCTTCATACTACACACTGCAGCGCAATTTAATTTAGAATAAGAAAAACTTTAAACAAAGAAGAACTCCTTTAACTCCTGCTAATGGAGGTTCTTTCTTTCACTCTGCCATCCATGGAGACATGTCCTGACAAGCTTCTGGTGGCAAAAAGTGAGACCCTCACATGGGTACTTTTATGTACTTGCACACAGAATGCCCTCCACACACATGTGCACATAGCCACCGCTGTAGCTCCAGCCCTGGAAACCATCTTGTCTTTTCCCAACTGGAGGCAACTGCATTTCCTATCCTTCATTTGCTCCCCTGGTCTCTCCACTGCCCTCTGTCACTAGGCACAGAGGGCTTCCAGTAGGGTAGAGAAAGGGCAGGGGGGATGTGTGGAGGAATTTAGCGTGGCAATGTGCTGGAGTGCAGCATCAGAGAGGGGGGGGGGGGGGGGCATGGGCATGTGGGTAGATGAAGACGTGTGGTGTTCTTGGGCCTCAGGGTTACCCTGGGCTAGCAGGTGGTGTGCGTCTGCTTTCAGGCCCTGTGGCCCCCTTCACCTTTTGAGTCTGCTAGTGGTTTCTTTATAATGGAACTGGGATGAACTGGCAAGATACCCCAGTGTGGTGAGATGCAGCATGGGCTGTTTTGTTTACTGATGTAAAAGCTAAGGGATTTATTAACCACTGCTATGTAAATGCGTATTTCACAAACTTTTAGGAAGAGATGCATAGGCCTGCCAGAGAGATTTGAAGCATGTTGGCAATTTATGGCGAGATATTTAGTAATAGTTGAAGGAAGCATTCATAAATTAATATGTAAAGCATTTGTGTGTGTGTGTGTGTATAAAATGGAGGAATGCGAGAGGAGAACTGGAAAGGGTAGCAGATCTGATGCTGGGGAAAAGATGGAGAAGAAGAGCAGGTTGGGGAAAAAAAGAGGGAGCGGAATGAAGGGAGGGGAAAGACCGCAATACAGCGGCAGGGAGAGTGTTGCTGTGCGAGGAGAATTTCAATGGCGCTCCAATCAGGCAGACAAGCTCGTTAGTTCAGGGAATATTTGCATACCGCAGAGGCACATTCATTTCGGTGTCGCTCGACGAAGACAGTTCAGATTCCTGTCTTATATTTATTTATACGCCGCGATGTGTTCAGTATTCATCGGCGCTCTGCGCTAAACCATATGCTGTGATTCAGGGCACGCGATGTAGCTTTAAATATTTACATACTTAGGCGCCATCTTAGCTGGCCGATTTGATTCTGAATTTGCTTATTCATAGCGCTGATAATCAGCAGCAGTCTGGCAGATGTGGCGTGGGGAAGGTGGACGGAGCTCGAAGCTTGATTGCTCTTAGACAGTGTTACAGGAAGTGCAATGAAAGATCCTCATTCTGTCATGGTAGCAAATACACTCTCTCTGCTGATGACAATATTGATTGATAAATATTGATAAAGAGGCTTAGATCTGATTTCAAATGGTCGCCACAAGGAAAGAATGACCCAATCAAGGGCACAGCCATTTCATAATGTAGAACAAGTGTAGAAATGCAGTTGTCAGAGATAATGAGGAATCCAGTGGACACGTTATTCTAATTATTCTGCAGATTCTTGGGGTGACTCTAATGCCACCTGACGGCAGTCAGGACGATGGTAGTGTGTGTGACAATGGGGATGACAAAGGCAGGGTGTGACGGAGTGGTTGAAGAGAGATGATATTTGTGTTTGTGCACATATGTGTGTGAAGTTTATACAGGCTATTGAGCACAAAACCAATCAACCAAGAACAACTGCAAGTTTAAAATGGCCACTGTGGGTACATACTACATATCTAATGTGGCATTATTACACAAACAAGTTTCATCTATCTAGTAGTGTTTACCCAGTGCCCCATAAGTTACAGCCTTCTACCGCTGCCTCTTCCTGCAGTTAAAAGGATTGCCAGCCATGTAGCCCATGGCCATTGTACCAGTTCCTCTGTTTAGTCTGCTCCCCATTGGTTCTCTGAGGTAGCGGCAACATCCACCCTCCTCACAGTTCGGGTGCGAATGACACTCATCGGCGTGCCCTGTCCCCTCGCTACATCACACCCCAAAGTAACTGAATTCCTTGACGTGCAGGACGTGAGGGTGCAACTCCATCAGCCGTGAAATACTCTGGAGTGACGGTTAATGTTCTCCAGAACAGACAGACAATGAAAACATTAAGCCGAATAAAAGAGAGGTGTTAATATTACACTCTTTACGTCACATCAGCTGACTGATGAACACAGTATACCTCAGATATACTGCATCCCAGAGCACAAGGGATGATGTGTAAAACACACTCATTCCATTGGAGCAATATCACAGTATGCAAAAGGCAGAATTGCATAATAACTATACTCTTTCCATCCATCCATCTAGGGCTGTCGCCATCACATCATAATGTAATCGCAATTATATGGCATCTGCACAATCATCAGCAGTGCTTTAAATGACTGGTGAAATATTTGTCCGGACGCCGGGCTTTCGGTACTATATGAATGTTCACAGTTAAGTATGCAGTTTATTAGTGCGCCTAAAATATTAATGAGATGTGTACTGTGATGCCCAAAAAATCAGTATAAATCTGTATAGATCTGTATTAATTTGGCATATCTTTATATTTAATAAACATGTCGTACTTTAAACTTTAAAGTACCGCCATGCCACCGATGTCCTTTTACCTTGTTTATCCACAATATCTCCGCTTTCAAAAGATGTTCTGGCTGCTGAGCTGTCCTTTTCTTCACTGCTACTTTAATGCTTTTTGTTTCCATAATTCACAAAAATAGTAGCATGTGGCGTGTTCCATTAACTGATGGTAATCACACAAGGATTCACTGAATTTATACACACTGCTGACTTTTGGGTGTCACAATACACATCTCATTAATATTTTAGGCGCACTACTAGACCGCTTACCAAATTGTGGCTGTAAGTAAACGTGCATAAAGTACCGAAAAGCCGGCGTCCGGATAAATGTTTCACCAGGCATCTAAAGTCCTGGTGATTATTGTGCATGTGCCATATAATTGTGATTACATCGGAACGTGATTGGGACAGCCCTACGTCCCAGGATACACAGAGTACAAGGCAGGAGGCTTCCTGGATAGGATTCTAGCACATCTTGAAATTGTCTTGTTTCTTTTATTATATTTGTATTTTTAAATATGTTTTTTATGGTCACGAATGGGTCAGTTAAAAATTGTGTTTAAATTTTGCATCTCTGGTTCTAACTAAACAAACTGAGAGACAGTAAAAGAGAGACAGTTGGGCTGGTTTACTCTAGTGTGACCAGCTAGTGATTTCCAGATCGTATCCATCAACCACAGGGCCCCCTTCCTCTCTCCCTCCGTCTCACTCCTGTCTTCCTCTTTCCTGCCGATCACTGCTAATTAAGGAAGGAAGGAGAGAAGAAGGACATGTGGCTTCCTTCTCTTTCTGTTTCGTTTCCTATCCCTTGACTGTCGGCCGTGTGTTCGAGTCCCCGATTGACTGTGCTTGAGAAGGATGGCTTCTTGATGCGTCATTAATGACTAATCAATGGCTTCTGTGTAATGTATCGAACGCCTGGGAAGTGTGAGCGGCTGTCACTCTGAATATCTTCAGAAATCTTTGCAAAGGAATATATAGACTGGAGACCCAGTCAATCAGCATTAGAACGTAAGGTGGCAGGGGTGCGGAATTCACACAGGTAACTAGTGACTTCAGTTTTTTGGAGTCAGTTTCATTGCTCAGCCATTTGAATATGGGACCTGGGAAACCTGTACCGTATTTTCGCATATTCTGCATATGGAATAGTAATATGAATAGGTAAAGTGTATATCGGTTACTGATGTTGTAGGCTGGTGTGTTGTTGTATACTTTTAGTTTGCCACATTATTCTTCAATCTCCACAAAAAAACTCTTTTCAATCTGAGACGCCTTTTTCACTTTGTTCATTGCTGTTCCTCTCTTCATGTCTGCAACCAAACATTTTTAAGAGCCTTGGGCCAATCAGTCTTTATGTATTTTTAGAATAAAACATCTAAATTGATCTTTCACTCGCAGCTTGGAACTAGTGTGGTTTTCCTGTCTTGTTCTTCAGTTTGGCTGACTGATGCATTGGATGTCACCTGCCTGTTCTCATGGATTCTACACTCAGGACCACCTGGTTTCTGGTGTTTTCATTTTTTATTCTAAATTAGCTTCTTATTTCACCACAATGATTGTAAATGCCATGCCTGTCTGTTTCGTTGTGTTTTTTTTTTGTGGCAAAACAATAGGATTATTTATATGCGTGTGTCATAGGTTTTCCTCATTGTAGGATGTGTGCGATGGTGAGTCACATTATTTCCTGACTGGGTTCGTAATTCCTTCACTGTCCTCGAACTGCACTGCGGGGGTGTTGAAGGAAGCCTGCCGCTCTGTGGTTTGACTCACTGTGGATCATGAGTCTGGCAGCCACAAGCATACACGCCTGTTCGTCACCACGACTACTGCGTGTTCCACTTCACTGACCGACATTAACGTGGTTTATTACAATATTGACTGTTTGTGAATGTATATGCTTGAATATGGAATCCAAAAAAGTGGCATAAAGAACATTTTAATGAATTTTTTTAGTAGCTAGACTTTCGGTTCTGTAGGTGCAGTATGATATGCCAAGTCTAGTGTAAGATATTATCGTTTTATCCAGATTCTGAATTTAGATTTTGTCTGTTGCTCTGCTGTTTGAAATGTTATTCTGAAACCTTTTCAATATAATGCCTCCGGTAGACCTTCAGTCCCTGTATTTCTGAACCTAAAACGTTCCAGGAAAGGCAGGTGCTCATGAATATTCATGAGCCGTGAGACCATCACTTGTTTGGTCTTGAGTCCAATCACTGTCTATAGATTTAGAATTGTTTTGACCACCAATTATTTGGAATAAAAATATATCATTTCATAAATATTGATAAGTCCTGGGCTTTGCTGGTTTCAGTGGCTCCTCAGCAGGGGAGAAAGGAACACTGTGTGGTGATGCCACTGAACAAACCGTCTTTGGCCTCATGAAATGGGAACATCTGAATGCATGCTATTCCTCTACCAGGACCAGTACTGATGGTTTTGTGTGCCAGGAGAACCCTCTGGATCAGATTCGGAGCCCTTTGCTCATGGACTGGCTGTTTTGAGGCTTTTTTAGTGAAAACCTAAGAGCAGAACTGGCTGGAGTTGAACGTGATGGCATGGGGAACCAGCCAGCCATCCCACAGCCTCCTCCATAATGATCATCATCGATCTCAGGAAGACAACAGGTCACATTATGTCCGTGTCTCATTCCATTATGTGTGCTTCATCTTTTGAGAATAAATATGTGAAAGAGGAAGAGCAGAAGAAATGGCAGAGAGAAACGTTTGTGTTTGAATCTTTCTGAGGCTGTATCTTAACTGACTAAAGGTCCCATATGAAGGGGGGGGGGTCGGTAGGGGGGTAGGAGATAATCTCTGGCAGCTTTGATAAGTTGTCTCCAGAGCCCATCTCCCTTGCTAGCCCTCCCTTACTTCCTCTGCACGTGCTTTACTTTTAATAAAAAAATAAAATACCCTGGCAGGGTAGTGTACGAGAAACACCCGGAGAGACACACACACACACACACACGCACGCACACACAAAATGACTGCTGCCCTCAAATCCTGCATGAATACTGATTTTGTCAGATAAACACCCTGACAGTTTACAGCAGACACACTGATACTGATAGCCACATACAAAGTCACTCGTATGCAAAAAAAGAGAAGAACTCCACAAAGTGAGAAACACTGAGCTCTAAAGTGTTTTTTCACCCCCAGGGTCTCTCACAGGGCCCAGGAGTTACTGCCATGGGAGTGAAGCTGTTATTATTACAGCGATAGAATGAGGGTTACAGGTTTACTGCAGTGAACCTCTGTCACATGGTCCAGGTTAGTCATCTTGCACAGTTTTTATTTATCTATTTATTTTTTTAATATCTGCCTCCCTCCCCATTTTTGTTCTGTTTTTTGGTGACTCCCCCCATGGCTCTGTTTGGAGACGGCATGCAGAAGTTGCCCCAGTTCGTACCCCCCCCAGGAGTGACCCGCTGCACCTTGTTGGTTGGCCACTCTGTATGCTATTTCTGCATCGTGCGCTGTGTGGGTACATGGGCTGGACAGCAGAACCTGACCTGGGTTTTTTTTATATCGTTGTCGTTTGACGCTTCGGTCTCTGGGACACCTTGCTGCTATTTAAAATTCAAGTTAAATAGCAGAATTTTGGAACTCAAGAGGCAGGCTTGGTGCTGGAGGACACCACACAACAGTGTCTTTCTAAGATCTCACACCCTCCTCCAGTCCTGATGCCCAGCTGCTGGTCCTTACTAACATCCCCTCTGTGTCTCTCTGTGACTCCTGGCACAAGAAAAAAACTGTTTGAATTGGTCTCTTTGTAAAGCCAGTGGGGGTATTCCGAGGTGTGTGTGTGCGCGCGCGCGCGTGTGTGTGTGTATGTCTGCTTTGTCTTAGTTTCAGCTGAATTCAGTAATGATCTATTTCTAAGAAATACACACAGCATCTTAAGTATACAGTTTAGCAAGTTTCTGTGAAAAATAATGAAAACAGAATATCAGAAAGTTTAACAGTAAAATGTGTATGTTAACTTTGGGCATTCTCAGCATTCTCTCTAATGCAATTTTTTGCATCCATTTCTGCAAAAAACATATAATGTTGAATTCCCCCACCCTTACTTCTGTATTTATCTTTCATCATGCTGGTTCACAATCTCCCAGTCTTTTTTGTTCTCTCTCTCTCAGGGATGTAGGAACTGGGTTCATTCATCTCCCCAATAAACAGACCTTTGTATTTAAGTTAAGCACCCCTGTCCCCCCCTCGCCCAAACTTGCCTTGTTTCCACCAAGACGGAGCTGGTGCCGGTGCTGGGCTGGTTCTCGCTTGGTGCCTTTTGAGAACCAGCCCGCGTTTCCACCAAAGAAGCACTGAACAGAAATGTTACGTAGGCGGAAGTGAAAGTAAAGGCTAACCTGTGTGTTGTTTTTTGGATTTATTTTGCAGAATCAAAAAAAAAGTTTCTGTAATATGACTTGTTGTACCCTGTCTCTATTGCCTGTGTCCACTTTTGTCTCTTTAAAGGCTCTCCATCTGTGTGCAACTTTATTCATTATTCGTGCTTGTTGCTTACCGCCCTTTATGTTTATGCCATATGCAGGATCGCGCAGTAAAAGTCTTCGAAAAACTTAACTTTACAGTCCGCCTCATGATCTCTTCGCCACTTGAACGCCGTAATATTTTATTTATTCGACTTGCAACCTATTTATACTCTATTATTAAATCTGGCCAGCAGATTGATCTTTCTTTTTTCTCAGAATAAGAAACACGAAGTAACCTTATTCCGCTAATAAGCTGGCAAGTTGTTTCGCTGCCAGCTCCCCCGTTATTAGACTAACTATCGGTTATGGATTGAATTCTCCAGGTATGTGGAAGGTTTGGACGCCGTATCCCGTCCCACTTTCACCAACGTTACGGTGCCACGTTCCGAGCCCAGCTTTTCTGTGGTGTCGTGCTGGAGTCATTCTTTTTGGCCCAGGGTCATTTTTTTGCTGTGAAAACGTGTGGAACCAGTGCCAGACTGGGAAGAAGTCCGGCACCAGCATCGCATTGGTGGAAACAAGGCTTCAGTCTCTTCTGCCATTGGCCACTTGTATCCTTTCCTCCCCTTTCTCTCATCCTCTCTTCACCATGCCTTCCTTTCTCTCTCATCCTCTCTTCACCATGCCTTCCCTTCTCTCTCATCCTCTCTTCACCATGCCTCCCCTTCTCTCTCATCCTCTCTTCACCATGCCTTCCCTTCTCTCTCATCCTCTCTTCACCATGCCTTCCTTTCTCTCTCATCCTCTCTTCACCATGCCTTCCCTTCTCTCTCCTCCTCTCTTCACCATGCCTTCCCTTCTCTCTCATCCTTTCTTCACCATGCCTTCCCTTCTCTCTCTTCCCCTTCTCTCATTTGTTTGTAGTTTTATTTATGTGTTTATGTGCTATTTCTCTCCTCCCCAGATGCTGTGTATTTTGCCTCATTCTCTTTTCCCTTTCTCTCTCTCCCACTTTCCCTCCTTTTGCACTCACACTCTGGCTGACAGGAGCTTGCCTTGTTTATTTATGTTAAGAGGAAAACAGGCTCTTATTTACCCCCCCCCCCCAACTCCTGTCCTTCCAAAGCTGATTGTAGGATGGCTGATATTGGATGACGTGTCTCGAATCTCCTGCACGTTCTGAATGAGGGAGACCCAAAACGTGGAGACCTTTTGCCAAGTCAGAGTGAACGGATATGAATTTCATAACATAAAGGAGAAATACAACCCCGGAAGAAAATACATTTCTGCAGCCACACCCCCCTGACTGAATAGAGTACCTCATGCATTTATATTTGGTTCCTAGTCTGATTACTAAGTAAAATATGGGCATATATATAGGAATACAATGTATAATAAGTCTAGGACCTCTTGCCCTAAGCTGTCTTTTATTAGGCTCTTGCATGTCTCTGTGTCCTCTGTCTCTTAAGGTTTTCTTTTTTCCCACATCTAGATTAAGTTTTTGGGAGGGGGGTAATTTCAAGCTTTCGGCCATCCGTGCATTTCCAGTTGTCAGAGTCTGCTGCTGGTAAAGGTCATGAGGGTGTCCTGTTGAAGTTCAGTGTCCTTACAGGGTGCCAGCTGATTGGTGATCTGGAAAGTGGGCGGGGTTGTTAAGGATGTGTGTTGGATGGGTGTGCTTGGGGCGAACCGTGCCACCTGGTGAACACGCGGCCCCCACGCACCACTGAGCACGCGTGCTGCACTGGAGATCACTGAAACTGGGGTACAAATCGAGGCTAAGGAGAGAAAAAGAAATGGAATGAAAACAGACTATGTTTTGCTGGGACCCTTCTTGATGGTGTTATCACTCTGAGAGCCCGGAACATCTGAGTCGCGTCTGTGTTTTGAGTTTCCCTCGCGTGGCGCCCGGCGTTGAGAAGGCGTGAGCGTGCGTGTGGGAGCGCTGGCGTACGAGGCTGCACACGGCACGTGCGTGTGTGCTAGCATGTCTCTGCCCACATGCCCGGCGTCCAAACACACGGGAGGCAGAGATTTAGCCAGCACTATGAAGATGCCTCTTACTCCCCGCACCATCCTTATACATCTCCCTCTCCATAACCCATCAATCCCTCTTTTCTTTGACCATCCTAATTGCTTTTAATAAGAAGGAGCACTATATAAGTTTGTCGTTAAGTACCCTTGGCCATTAGGCTACAGAAGTCACCCTATGGCCTGTCTGAGTGGGCCAGAGTTGCTTGGCTCCTTCACAGATCTGTCTGTCTGTTCATGTACAAAATTGCCTTTGTTGGCTTAGTACTTGATAAGGGGGCCCAGAATCACCCTTTTTTCTATTTTTCTCAAACCCTTTTTCATTCTATTGTGTCATTGTGACTTTCTCCCTTTTTTCCCTTCCGTTAATCCATCCATCTTCCAACAGCTGATCCAATACAACATTGGGTGTGTGTGTGTGTGTGTGTGTGTGTGGGGGGGGGGGGGGTAATGGCCAGGCACCGTTTGCCAAATTTTAATTTTTGTATTTTTATTAACATCATTTGCGCCCACCGCTTTGTATATTTTTA
>JABFEA020000039.1:9353729-9367289 GCA_019775915.2 Cyphomyrus plagiostoma | reverse complement strand
TGTCAACAAGAGCGAAATAAATGTGCTTTTGTGACTTTTACACTCAGTGCTGAGTGTGTCAAACAGTCATTTGGACGTGACATTAGAGAAACTCTGCGTCACGCAAACACATTCTAAAGAAGGACTAAAGAAGTAAAGAGCGCTCCCTCTGCAGGAATCATGGCAGTCTAATGTAAAGGTCAGAGCCTTTGACAGGTGCAGAATAAGCTTACCTAGTGCTCATGTTTCAGCTGATATTGAGCGTTTATGTATGAGACAGCAAAAAGTTCCATAATAGACCTCCTGTGACCAGCCAAACTGACTCCAGGCTTCTGTTCTCCCCAGTCCTAAAACCAATACCCACTGTTATTGTGAATATTATAATTGTGACATGTGCTTCAAGAGTGATACTGAAATCCACAGAAATGAGGGGATCTTTGGCTAGTAAATTCTTCCCCTCCTTTTTTGGTTCCTTGAATTAAATGTAGAATGTACTGTATACTATGCATATACTATATTTGTGCCATAGTCATTAAAGAATTCTGTTTTCACAGTGTTATTACCTGTGACCTAAGAGCTCTAATCTTCCAGAGTCACGCCTGCGGTCGTCATAGGCCCTTTCACATGATTAAGTTAGCCGTCTTGATCTTGAACATTCTCACGCCTCACTGATGCAGCATACATACATGCATACATACATATTAGCCTTTTGAATCATGCTAGTTTTAATGGTGGACGTACATAAGTAATCGTTAATGCACACACATAAATACACGCACAGTGTCACAGTTTAAACCAGTGCAGCAGGGAGAGAGGAGATGCTAACCCCTCTCTCTCCCCACCCCCACCTAATCATCCTTCTCGTCCTGCTCATCTTTCTCATCCCCTTTCCAACCTCTCAATTTTCCACTTTTATTTCCTATGTCAATTCCCCTCTTTTCCCTTTTCTCCCCCCCCCCACCACCTTTAACATAACCACCCTACTTCCTGACCTACACTTCCCCCTCCCTTGTGCCACCGCAACGCAATCCAGGCCCGCCAAGCATCCGGGCCATGCGCAACATCACCGCGGTGGCGGGTCGCAACACCTTCATCAACTGCCGGGTGATTGGTTACCCCTACTACTCCATCAAGTGGTACAAGGACGCCCTGCTGCTGCCCGACAACCACCGGCAGGTGGTGTACGAGAACGGCACGCTGAAACTGAGCGATGTGCAGAAGGGCATGGACGAGGGTGCCTACGTGTGCAGCGTGCTCATCCAGCCACAGCTCTCCATCAGCGAGAGCGTCTACGTCACTGTCAAAGGTGAGGCCTGGGAGCCTAAACTGTGTGCAGGTTTCATGCTGTATATTACACTCTGTATTGAACGCTAGTGCTCATGCAGGTACTTTGCCCTAACCTAGAATGGCTTCAATCCAAAGAGAAACACTGACCTAAACTGTGTGCAGGTTTCATGCTGTATATTACACTCTGTAGTTTGTGGCTGCTGAGTGCCGCCCGAAATTATCACCAGGCTCCATTTCCATTGCTAAGGAAAAAATCCATGGCCTCTTATTATAAGGATTAATACCTTCTCATCCACTTATCATCTGCTGACTCTGCATATGTGCGGCTGAGTTTCCTTTTGGTGACAGAGACAGTGTAGCAGTATTGTTTGTTTGTGTGTGTGTGTGTGTGTGTGTGTGTGTGTGTGTTCACAGTGTGATGAAAGCCTGTTATTTTACCTTGCATAGGCATTCTTTTTGGTCCCCAAAATGGGAAAGTCAGTTTTATGGAAATCTGTGAATGCAATCAAAAAAACTCAAAATTTCAGTCTCATATTCTGTTTGGTTACTTATGATTAAAGTTAGGGCTGGGGTAGGGGTCAAGGTTGTCATAGTTGGGATTAGGGTTATGTCCATAGAAATTAATAAAGAGTCCCCACAAAGATATAGATACAGTGTGTGTGTGTGTGTGTGTGAGAGAGAGAGAGAGAGACTAGAAACAGCCACCACAATGTGTGTATGTGACAGATTTTAAGGACACTATGTGAGTTTTCTGTGTGTCTCACTCTTCTGTATGATGTGGGCCTTGTCTTGTCATGTCACTGATTTAATTAGATGAAATATAACGAGCCCCAGATTAAATCCCCCAGATGTCTCAGCTGTTGCACACACCCCCCACCCCCCATTATTGCTGCTATGGAAACAGTATTATTCTCTTTGCCAATTGGACTCAAATTAGAGCAGCTATTATGGGCTGGAGACGATGGGGGGGCATGGAGACATAAGGGTCTAGGATTATACTGCAGATCATAGATGGCTTTGCACAACAAACCTCTATTGCATCCTTTTTCACTGTCAGTCAGTAGAAATGTTAATGTGCAGTTTACGGTCTCTTTTCCCCTCATTTGCCCTATACTTGCCTCCTGTTACCATGCCCCTCTTACTGATGTAAATTCCTTTTGTTGTGACCTTTTTTCTTCATCGTCTATCTCCACACTCTATCCACTTGCCCAACTTCTGATCCTCTCCATACCTCAAATCGTTACCCATCTCTTCCTTCTATACTTATTTGCCCTCTTAATCTCCTTTTTGACCATTTCATACTTCTTTTTTGTCTCAACCCCATCCTCTCTTTCTAAACCCCACCCTCATCCCCAATACTTCCTTCCTTGTCCCAAGTCCCACCCCTGATCCAGCCCTTTGACTTCCCACCGACCTCCATCGGGAAGCTAATGTACATCGCCTGCGTGGTCTCTTCGGGCGACATGCCCATCCGTATCACCTGGCGCAAGGATGGGCAGGAGATCGTGTCAGGTTCTTCGGGCGTCAACATTGAGACCAAAGAGTTCATGAGCTCCCTACAGATACCCAAGGTCTCGCTCAAGCACAATGGCAACTATACCTGTATAGCTAGCAACGACGCCGCCACTGTGAGCTCGGAGAGGCAGCTCATCGTCACAGGTAAGACAGGAATTCATCACTCATCCTTCCGAACAAGGGAGAAGGAGGGCAGAGAGGGTAGGGACAAGGGGAAACGAGTGTCGTGTCATGTGAGGAGGATAAAGAGGAGTATGACAAATTAAATGGGATAGAGGATGGAAATGACAAGATTTAAAGTTTGAGGGATTGGAAAGGGAAAAAGCGTCATCACTCAAGAGGTGGGAGATGATGAAAAAGGTAATTTCAGACTCTTGACTGGGGTAGTGTCGTGTTTACAGTGATCTTGGTTTTATAGCTTCTTATGAGTTGTTTAATGTTGTAGCTATGCATTAAAACTGACTGAGTGTAACCTTCTCTTACTCTGCCCCCAGTACCCCCACGGTTTGTAGTCCAGCCGAATAATCAGGATGGAATCTATGGCAAAGCGGGGGTCCTGAACTGTTCTGTAGATGGTTACCCCCCACCCAAAGTGATGTGGAAGCACGCCAAAGGTATGTGTTTTCAGTCTGCTATCAGGTATTCACATGATTACGCATGTGACAGAGCTGAAGACGAAAGGACTGGCGTTCTGAGAAGCGGCATGCATTTCAGACTTTTGGCTCACTCCCCCCAATCCCAGGTATAGGAAACCCCCAGCAGTACCACCCAGTGCCTCTGACCGGTCGGATCCAGATCATGGCTAATGGGTCCCTGCTGATCCGGCACGTCCTGGAGGAGGATCGCGGGTACTACCTGTGCCAGGCCAGCAACGGCGTGGGCTCTGACATCAGCAAGAGCATGGTGCTGACCGTGAAGAGTGAGTCCATCCCAAGCACAGCCGCAAACCACATACCGTCAGGCATCTGACTCGAAGTGCTTGTGGGTCCACAACCATAGACAGCTGGACAGGGCGTATTAGGGACTTTGATCTGTCCCAGGGGACTTCAGGATTTAAATTCTTCGCTTCAGAAAACAGACTGGGCTGACCCATCAATTCACCCCCCTAAATATAGACACTTGGACAATGCCCTGATCACCTCATCAATCTCAGGACGCATAGCCATTTACATGTCGCCGGCTTTGCCGCAAATCAATGATCAGGCTCTCTTGACAATTACACAGCCCCGGAGAGTGATGCGTGCAGAGAGCAGAGCACGAACAAAAGACAAAGGAACGAGATGATAATGAGAACAGAGGGAGGGGGGCCTGGGGTAACAAAGAATAGAGTGGGAACAAGAGGGGGCGCCAGCTGCATTGTGTGTGTGTGTGTGTGTGTGTGTGTGTGTGTTTGCGTGCGTGTTTGCATTTTTGCTGGTGTGTTATGTGCGAGCATGTACAGGCAAGCTATCAGTTGTTTTTTTTCCAGCTTTTGATTTCTCACAAGGAAAATACAAGATCATATGAACATTCCCCCAGATACAAGTGGAAAAAAATACAAAAATAGAAGAGGAGTTATGGAAGTAGGTTTCACAATACCTCAGTGAACAGTTGGCATGTCAGTGGCAGTTAAGCTCAGACCAGAAATCGACAGAAGCAGATAGTGGCCCAAACATGCACTCTGGTTAGTTGTGTTCTTACAACGCTTAAGGTATGTTGTAAAATAACCATCTCAGGAACTCAGTAATTCTTGTATGAAAAACGGAACTTGAACTTCAGTGGTATCGCATATTTTTTAATCATGAGGTACTGACAGCAGCATGGTTCTGGATCATCAACTAAGGACCCACATAACCCATAAAATAAGTCGAATATTATAGCTGAAAGCTGTTTTACACTCAAGATTCTACAGTGAATTTTTCGACTTTAGATCCTTTTAATCCTACTGTAAGGCCTTGCATTAATTCCAATTTTAGGCTCCTTTGTGCTGTTTTGCTCATATCTGTGTTTATGTGCTGTGATGCCCTCCCTCTCTTTATAAAAGGCAGGTAATACCTTCAAAAGCACTGTGAAAGCTCAATAGTGGATTGCCCTGTCTGTTTCCCCTTTAGAGCAAACAGAGTCATTATCCTCTCCCTTGCTCGCTCTCTCTCTCTCTCTCTCTCTCTCTCTCTCTATCTCGCACTCTGTGGTACAAGGCGGTGTTAGTGTTATTGATTGAATCGTTCCTCTCCTCTGCTTCCCTCAATCCGGTCTGCCGCACACAGCGAAGTACGGGAGACTGGGGAGGATGAATAAGTGATGAAAACAAAACAGCAGAACCTCCTTGGATCAATAAAGAGTCGGGGTGGGGGGGTGCATACAAGGGCCAGGGAAGACTGTGTGCAAGTGGGAGAGGGCAAGACATACAGGCTGCAATCAGCTTCTTCGGCCGCCACCACAAACTCCAGGAAGGATTTCATCCTTTCTTCCCTTTGTCCCCTTCTCCTCCTCCTCTGTTGTGCGTCTTCACTTTCCCTCCATGCTTGTGAATTTCTGTCCATTCACGTTTATTTTGTTCTAATCCCTCTCCTGCCTCCTTTTTGCACCCCCTTAGTCCCTGCCATGATCACCTCTCACCCCAACACCACGATCGCCATTAAGGGACAGGAGAAGGAGCTGACCTGCACTGCGCGTGGCGAGTGGCCCATAATAATCCGCTGGGAGCGCGGGGACACCGTCATTGACACCGACCGCAACCCCCGCTACTCCATCACCAGCTCCAATGAGAAGAGTGACGAGGTCATCTCTACCCTCAAGGTGAGGCAGCCTCGGACCTGGATCTCCCCTCCCATACGTGAGGTTGCTAAAAAGGCAGATTTTGCCAGCGTGTCCCTCTCTCAAAGAGGCTATGATATGTAAATGCATTTCATCATGAAAAACATACAATGAGTAGCATGCTTGATCTGAAGGGAAATCAGCCGTACATGAAGGATGTTCATAAGAGTGATGCTTGTATGAGGCATTGGGGGCCAGCAGGTAGCCTCTTTTAAGGGAGGAGCTTCTGAAGACGAGTTTATGGGAGGCCGCAGATGTCCTTGCGGCAGGGATCCACCGTCTTCAGGGATGATAACGACAGCCGCTTTCTCTCCCGCCCTGTTCCCCTGTAGCTGAAGCCTGCCGAGCGGGGAGACTCTGTCTTCTTCTCCTGCCACGCCATCAATTCGTACGGAGAGGGCCGAGGCCTCATCCAGTTAACCGTGCAAGGTCCGAAGCCCACGTAGTGGCACTTTCCTTCAGCACGCTCACCATGCTCCCTAACAGTAACTGGAGGAGGAAGCATCCAGGAAGAACATCACTCTTATTCTGGGGTCCCTCTTATAAATAATAAAGGCTGTTGCACACTGCAGGTCTTATTTAAACCATGAAGTTTTTAGTTCTTTTTTTTCTTATTATTATTCTTATTTGTACTTATTTATCCTTATTATCATTCAGTATTTGTACTTTCTGCTTCCAAACACATGTTATTATAAGTAGAACTATATCATTAATATCAAACTGACATCCATTCTATGCCCTGTGCTTCCTGAGTCTCACCCTGACCCTGGAAATGTAACTACAGAAGATAAAGGGGTGAATGAACAGAAACACTAACCACAAGGGCTCTGTACTTCCGCAGAGCCCCCTGACCCCCCCGAGCTGGAGGTCCGGGAGGTGAAGGACCGTAGCATGAACCTCCGCTGGACCCAGAGGTTCGATGGCAACAGCATGATCACCAGCTTCGACATCGAGTACAAGAACAAGTCCGGTATGTGTGCGCCTCGCTAGACCGCCCTGCCAGTCACCGCTGCACGGTGCCCATCTTCAGGCCCATGACCTTACGTTTGGCTCCTCATAAAAGAGCGTCTTGGTCACAGAAAAGGGTTTCAGACTAAGCCGTAATGTAGTTTACTCTCTTATCACACGTATCCAAAGTAAACAGAGATGTACAGAAGTGTCCCTGAAGGAGAAGCCCTGCTTTTTACACACCCTGCTGCCCGCTTTCCTCTCTGCCAGCCATTTGTAAATGTTCTTTACGACCTCATGATGGAGTAACCTGCCATCTCAATTGATAGAAGAGTTGGTCGCTCTCTGCTCAATTTTGCGGTCGTCGAGAGTTCATGGCCTGCGAACTGTGCCTGTTTATGCGGGGAGTCCATTGATGTCTGCTCCAGTACTCCTGGATAATGTGCTGATAAGAGAACTAATGCGTGTCCTCAGCGTCTCCCCATTTCACAAACAAAGAGGTGCACCTCAGAGGAAAATAAAGTACGAGATATAATGGTAATGTTTATAGGATGGACTAAAGCTTTGAGTGTCCATTGATTTTACTTTTAACACAGTGTTCGAAATAAAATCAAAGGCACTGGAGTCAGTGGAAGGTGCTGTGCTCTGCGCTGCTGCAGAGAATCGCTCTGAAGTGTTTTCTTTCCCCTGCTTTCTCGCGCCCTCAGACACCTGGGACTTGAAACACGCCACCCGCAAGATCGCGCCCACAAACCACCAGGCCAACATCGTGGAGCTGCATCCGGCCTCCGTCTACAGCATCCGCATGTACTCCTACAACAAGATTGGTCGGAGCCAGGCCAGCAAGGAGCTCACCGTCAGCACAGAGGAAGCGCGTAGGTCCCGAAAGCGCGTAGGTCCAGGGGGCTGAGGCCACTCAGCCCAGCATCATCCAGAAGTGAATATGGCGGTCAGGATGGCAGGTAGGAGGTACAGACATGCAATTCTGACCCGCGCCATCTCCTCTGCAGAGCCCGATGGTCCTCCAATGGATGTGACCCTGCAGCCAATGACATCGCAGAGCATCCGTGTGACCTGGAAGGTAACCTGCATGCTCTCATCGTGCCCAAAGTTCCTTTCTGGATAGACCTACACACATACCTACATATACATGCGCACACAGGCATGCATATTTATGAGCATATTTCCGCACTTCACAATAATAATGCTGAAACATTACTGTGATATTAAATATATTGTTTTGTATTGTTGGGATATTCAATTGCCTTTTCCCCTGAAGTATGCATAATTCATGCATCATGTTTTTCTTAATCTTCGCCCCTTTTTGCGACCGTCAGCGCTTTGCTCCTCCTCTCTTGACTAAGTCATTCTTCTCCCCAAAAGGCCCCAAAAAAGGAGCTGCAGAACGGGGTTATTCGGGGCTATCAGATCGGGTACCGGGAGAACGGTCCGGGCAGCAATGGCCAGTATAGCATCGTGGAGATGAAGGCCACGGGCGACAGCGAGGTCTATACCCTGGACAACCTGAAGAAGTTTGCCCAGTACGGGGTGGTGGTGCAGGCCTTCAACCGTGCCGGCACTGGGCCCTCCAGCTCTGAGATCAACGCCACCACTCTGGAGGACGGTACGAGCCGAGGTGTCGCGGGGGGAGCTTCCGAGAGTGTCCATCGAAGCATTTCGCTGTCTAGCCAACGCCATTAAGGCCATGAAAACTGACCATCCTTAAGCCCCCCGCCCTGCACCGCGCACACACACACGCACGCGGCTCCATAGGCAGGCGAGCAGTCGCACGTAGCCGTCAGCTGACCAAAGCGTGCTCTCGCACCAGTACCAAGGTGGATCGCTGACCGGCAAAACTGCTGCCAGTATTAGTTTGCACACCTTATAGGGAAGACCTCTCGCGTCGCCTCTGGATTTATTTCCAGTTTTCTGCATGGTCTTGGCAGCCATTCTGACCAGGGATGTGTGTGCCCACAAAGCACGATAGGGGCAACGCTATCGGAAATCCCCCTACATCTGGAATATTCTCCGGAGGAGCTATGTTTTCTTTCGCTCCCTTTTGTTTGCTTCTCTTTGTAATCAGTCTGCCCGACTGGCTCTAACCCCTCATACGTGCAAAACGTAAATATAGACATGCTTTAAAAAAAAAAGGAGAGGAGAATTGGAGGCCCTTTCCAACAGCCTCTCCCTCATCATCCCTCACTCTTTAATTAGCACACTCATTAGACTGTCAGAAAGGGAGGGAGAAGGGGCCCCATTACGGCCATAAAACAACAGAGGCTGCCTGCCTATCCCAGTCACCCCCCCCTCTCTGCCTCCATCTTCCTCATTTGGCTGCATCTCTGGATCTTCACGGGCCCTGCCTTCTGCTTCCTCGCATACAATCTCCCATAAAGCCTTGCTCCTTATCCCCTCACTTACGCCATCGCCGTTTGCCCATTCGATGCCGTCGACAGACGTTCCTTAGAAATGGCGGCGCCCCCCCCCCCTTTTTTCCGTCTGTCTGTTGTGAGATGCGCTTATCCACTATTTACTGCAGCAGCCGTGAATTTAAACCAGAATTCAAAACCGGCCCAGTAAGAGTTGCGCCACCCGATCCGTTCATTATGGCGCCTGAAGTAGTGTGGGGCGCCGGTTCCTTTGAATGTGCCCGGCACCGAGCGCCGCTGAGATGGGTGGGACAGCAGCGGTCCAGCAGCAGGCTCCCCCACCATGTAACTCAGCCGCCGGCCAGCGCCACAAAGCCCGTGATATTGATGCCAATAATGATGATGATGATAACAAGCATAGTAAAAAGCATTACAATTAGCTTGTCTACGGTGTCTCCTTTTCTGTTTTCCTGGAGGCGTAATTACCCGCAGCTGAATGCGTCGTCTGCTGGGTCCCTCTTTTCATCTTTTTCCCTCCCTTTTCTCCCCCTCTGCCTGCCCTCCTTCCCGCTCCCAAAGCCACCTTTCATTCCCTCTCTCCTCTGTCTCTTCCTGCCTCTCATAGGCCACCTCATGCTTGGCAGCCCCCAGTTTTTTTTTTCTCTCTCTCCCTCTCTCGCTCTTTCCTTTCTCGCCCTCTCCCCTCATCTTCTATCGCTCCCACCCTGCGTGCGCGAGAGGAGTAGAAAAGTAATGAATGAATCACTGATTGTGGACTGAGCAGTAATGTTGTTTCCTAAATGGCAGTTAGTGTGAAGGCTGTCTGGGGTTGTCGCTGAGGGGGTGGGGGGGGGGTCGGAGCAGAGCCGGGCCCCGGGGCCCCGTCACTGTACACCATTATTTCCTTACGCCCCCCCTCTCCGCCTCACCCCAGCTGTGTCTTTACTGGGCTGTGACCAGTTAGCTTCCTGTCTCTTCCTCCGCCCCTCTCCTCTTCATTCATTCCCGCTCTCTTCCCGTCCTTTTGGTGCTTCTCCGATAAATGCTCCGGTTCAGGCCGGACTCTAAAGCATCTTTATTTCTCAGACCAAAGCAAACAGTGCACTTGTGTTGGCGGCAGGCATCTGCCATGGAGGGGGGGGGTGGTGTCGGGGAGGGCACAACAAGCGGGGAATTGATCGCGAAATCCTAACCATATAACTCGGGCATAGAAAAACGTTGACAAAACCGCGATACGTGCATGATTATTCGCGTGGGGAATAAAGGGGGTGCTGTGTAATTAACCTCTCATTACAACGCAAGGCCGCAGAACTCCGGGAAAAGCGGGCAGCGTGACGTGACAGAATAATAGCAGAATATCAAGCGGATGAAAAAATAAGCCGCAATAATGATACTGTAAAGTCGACAGAAGCAGCAAGGAGCACATTTGTTATAAGGCAGATGTAGCGAATTCAGGGGCAGCGGGGTGGTAAAGGAAGCATTAGGGATGAAACTTGGGGAAAAAATAGCATTTCTGTTCGCCGTGTAACGGCTTGAGACCATTGATTCTGCATTCATTTAAAACTATTCTGTATCTCTTATTATTTTGTCTGGTTTTGCCAGTTTGTCATAGAAGCCCCAAGATATAAAGATTTTATGGTGCCTGTGTACGTTTTACCCTTTACTGTTAGAGAGACTTTTATTTTGAAGTTGCCCAATCAGTATACACTGTACTGACATTGTGTTAATTAGTTAACCTCTCTCTCTGTCTCTCTCCCTCTCTCTCTCTTTTTCTCATTCTTCTTCATCCCTCTCGTCCTCCCCCCAGTGCCCAGCCAACCCCCCCAGAATGTGCGTGCGGTCACCGTCACCTCAGACGAGGCGGTCATCACATGGTCGGAGCCCCCACGGATGACCTTGAACGGGGTGCTGAAGGGCTACCGCGTGGTGTTCTGGTCCATCTTCCCTGATGGAGGTGGGTGCTGCAAGGGGGGGCAGCTCTGACTAATTATGACTGCAGCCGTTCTAAATGTCTCCCTCAATCCTAAAAGCTCCCCAGATCTCAGCTTTTATTACACTCCCCAAAGGATCCCATGCCCCCAGAGACATGTTTGTGTGTGTAAGCATGTATTTACCTGGAGTGTTGTTGGTCAGAGTCTAGCTGTTTTATGTTGAGTTCTGATGGACTGTATTGTCATTGCGTATTGCAGTGTATGTGTCAGCTGTTCTTATGAATGTGCTGGTGTGTATTAGTGGATAGTTGCAGTTTATGTAAAGTGCTAGACTTGAATGACAATCCTTATGCAACTATAAGTGCTGTTGAGTATCTAATGTGTAGACTCTTTTGTCTTCAATTGCATGAAAATGCTCTGACAGTCCATGAAATGTATGTGCCTGATGTTTATTTATTGTAGGACTATAGATTGTTGAAATGGAGCCTTTTTGTATGTTCGTATTGCACCAGTTCATCTCCATCTAATCTGTGTATTGTGAATATTTCTCTGTACCGTGTTTTATTTATAATTCTAGTTATAAGTCCTCATAGAATCATTAACTCAGACTGACATAATGTCATTCCTTTGCCCTATAAATAATCTATCTTTATCATCCCTCCTTCCACTCTGCATCCATCTTACCTGCTTTCACTCTCCTTACCTTCCTTTCCTCTTCCCCCTCAGAATGGGGAGAGATGCAGAACATCACCACGACGCGGGAGCAGGTGGAGCTGCGGGGCCTGGAGAAGTTCACCAACTACAGCGTACAGGTGCTGGCCTACACGCAGGCCGGGGACGGGGTGCGCAGCAACGTGCTCTACATCCAGACCCGGGAAGATCGTGAGTATTCACACTACATTCACCTCTGTGCTTTCGGCACCAGCATGCCATCTATCTAAAACTCTCAGCATTTATTAACAATGAAAGCAGCTCATTGCTGGTCCTTATTCTCAGGCCTGACAGAGTCTGATGTAGACTTAAATCTTTCTTAATTTATAATTTTATTCCAAATGTACTTCCAGTCCCCTGAACAAGCTGTTGACCCTCTATGTGGCCACAGGTTCCATCACAGTTCTATAATTAACATCTTTTAGCAAGCCTACTATGTCACATTAATCATCAAAGCTTATTTTTCATTTTTTTGCACAAATGAAACACTCGCGTGGAAAGCTTTCCGACACCAGCTGGATACGCAGGATGATGAAAGGTTTTGGTTGTGAACAGGGAACCAGTTTAGCTGAAGGGATTGAATATTCGCTAGAGACCATCACACAGACAGATTACACTACCCACTGCGTATCAACTTCTCATTATTTAATCAGACCGGAACATTTCCAAATTTTGGTATATCTTCGCTAGCCGCTGCTTAATTTTTTTTTCTTGGTAATCACTGCACGATCTTCACCTCTCTGTGCTCACAACTGGTAACTGGTATGCTGGGCAGGCACTGGCAGCTGCTCTGGGTATGCAGGGTATGCGTATTTTTCAACAGCCAATCAGATTATGGCAGATGGCTTCCAGAATTAATCGAGAAACATTACCAGTGTGCAGCACACAGCTACAGCACAGATGCCCTAGTGGTAGCGAATGACAGTGCTTCCACAAAAACTGCTAGGGGCAGTGACCAATCAAGTTCCTTTTTAATGTGTCCACAGCAACAGTTACTAAATATATCCTGTGCTATCTAGCCAGCCGTAATGTCATGTTTTGTTAAAATTTATCAGATTTGTTAACAGTTTTATTATTTTGTTCATAGGTGAGTTCAATTTCGATTTATGCATTTTCATTTTAAGTTTATGAAGGGATATATCTAGAGCTGCTGATTTATTAACAGATCATTTATCAATTATATGATTTTGAAGTAAAATGACAGGCTAAATCATTGTATTTGAGATACTCACACCTGCCTACTGTATGTATACTGCTGCGAGATTTGGCCAAAATTTCAGTTACACAAGAGGGTTTTATGGGCTGATTAGGAATCTCTGAGATACAGATTGAAACTGCATCACTGAAGCTGCATTGTCCATTAGGAGTATATGCTATATATAAACTAGTGCAGTATGCAGTCCTTGTTTATCTTTCTTTTGGTCAGTACTTCCTATTTGCTATTTGAAGGCAGTAGCTGAATACACATTATTTTACATGCAGTTCTATACATTAATGCATTTTGGAAAGTGACAGTAACAAAGGATTCCATGTTTAAACACTTGGTTTTTTATCAAGGTAAAATTATCATTTTTAGAATATCTATACCATTTATTCTTTCGTATTTATTCTGTGTATTGTACCACATACACACTGCACATTTCCCACCTCTCTGTATCAAATACACACTACACATTATTCACCTCAATATACTACAGACACACTGCACATTACTCATCACCCTATAACACACACTGCACGCGTTGTTTATTTTTATTCCCTAATAACTATGGATAAAACCACCTATTAGACCTTCCACTCTGCACACTCAATTCCGCATTTAAACACTTGCTTTTTTATCAATGTAAAATGATCATTTTTAGAATATCTAGAACTTTTATTCTTTCAAAATTAGATTTTTTTTTATTTTATAAATGATATAATTTATGTCAGAGGTCTCCAACTCCAGTCCTGGAGAGGTACCGTCCAGTAGGTTTTCTATCATACCCGGCTTCTGATGAGCCACACCTGTTCTCAGGTAAATA
>JABFEA020000039.1:9332536-9349534 GCA_019775915.2 Cyphomyrus plagiostoma | reverse complement strand
GCCCCCTCTGCCCCCCCGTTTGTCCCCCTGGGGGGGGGGGCGGGCGGCGCCCCGCCCGCGCCCGCGGGGCCCCCCGGGGGGGGGGGGGGGGGGGGGGGGGGGCACGGTTCAGCAGTGGTACCATGGGCTTTTCATGTGATTAAAGCTTATTTGTGGACTGATGTGCCATTACCAGTGTTAATGACAATTAAGAAGCTTGGGCACCGTGGTGGGGAGAGGGGTGTGGACATAAGTGTGGGGGGAAGGCTCTTCCCAAGCTTAGCACATCACACAAGAAGAGGGATTAATTCTTCATGGATTAGAAAGAATTAATTTTGTGCTTACACGTTTTGGGTTAGGATTACAGCTCTATCTGTGCTCTGCGTGCTTAGGGGAGTGTGTGTGTACGTGTGGAGGGGGGGTGCAGCTGGGACTCTGGTGAGAGGGTGTTGAAAGGCTGAAGGAAACAGGGGAGTGGGTGGAGGAGTGGAAAGACAAGGATGTGTGAGGGACAGCCTGAGGACAGCTATATGGGAAATGTGGGACGCAGCAGCAAGAGAGATATAAGCAGACTTTTAGGCAATTAATCGCAGAGGAATACAGAATGTTAGGGAGGAAGAATGGTGATGAAAGTTAGAAAAAAAGGCAAGTAAGCATTAACTGGAAAAAGCGAGGGAGGGGCTAAATGAAAGAGAGAGGTGAATGTGAAAAGGACAGCAAGGGCACTGGGGGGGCCAAGCGGTGCGAAGGAGAAAGGGAAGGGAGAGCGGAGCTGTTTCAGTCCTGCCCATGTCAGACAGGCCGAGTGTCACCCTGCCAGTGATGCGAGATGTCAGCGTGTCCGGCGGCGGCCTGCCCTCTCTCTGCTCCAGTGTGTCCGGCGGCGGCCTGCCCTCTCTCTGCTCCAGCATGTCTGGCGGCGGCCTGCCCCCTCTCTGCTACAGCGTGTCTGCAGGCGGCCTGCCCTCTCTCTGCTCCAAGCCCACCCAGATCAAATCTCACTTTCCCTCTCTCTCTCTACCTTCCCCTGGGCCTCTCACCAGCATATGGAGTGATGATTGGAATTGAATTGTTCAAACACCCCTTCAGTCTCAGTCTCTCTCTCCCTCCTCTTACTCGTTGTTCCCGGCATCCTGCTCCAGGGTTTGCATGTGCACTCACACACACACACTCACACACACACTCACACACACTCACACACACACTCACACACACACACACTCACACACACACACACTCACACTCACTCACACACACTCACACACACTCACACACACACTCACTCACACACTCACACACACACTCACACACACGCACACACACACACACACATAGTAAACTTACAGGAATATTGGTGGAAAATGCAATGCTTGACCAACATATCAGAACAAAATGCAGTGTGGGACTATTATTGTGCCATTTGTTAAGACTTTAAAGCCCAGTAATGAGGGGCCCCAGATCCCAAAGCCTGCTTCTGGAGAAGCCAGCATGGAGGGCAGGGAGGGGGGGTTGTGTCTGCACGGTCAGATCAGATGCATCTTGCCCCTCATTTGGAGGCAGGTGATACCCTGGGGGAGATTTCCCTGTGCTGTGACTAAAGCACCATAATGACGATGTTTTCTTCTCTTAATCCTTCCCTCTTCCACCATCCTCAGCCCTGGACTGAGCATCTTTGCGCGCAGCGTTATCTCAGCAATGATAATGATGATAGGGACAATGACAGTGGGCTGTAGTAGGTCTGTCTAACCCCCTTGAGTCCCCCCCAGGGACTCAGCCCTTTCTCTGGGGGCAAGGGGTCACAGTGAATCAGCTCGCTCTCTCAAGACAGGCAGCGCGTGTTTGTGAAGAGTCAGGTCAGGGAAGAGTGCAGCTCTGTCACGCCTCCCCGATTGACTCAGCTCAGCTACATGGATGTGAGAGTTTGTCAGAGCTCATTGATAATAAGTGAGTCCTCAATGAGGAATTACAGCCAGGTATCGATCACTTACTTCAACTTGTGACAGCGGCCTTTAATTCAGAAGATGTTTTTTTTCTGGTAAGCTGTAGAGTGATGCTGGTGCAGTAGTAGTGTAATATAAAATAATGTTTTCTGGTTGCCAAAATAATTGCCAAAATATCTGATTAAACACTGGGTGCATAGAATATCAGAAGCAGGAATTTCCATGTAGGTGTGAAGTTATGCCAACATCCAGGGCTTTGGGTCAATGTATAAAAATGCTGAGGAGGCCCATTTTGCCTGCTGTAGCTAAAAGAAGATACCTGAGTTACTCTCCGCTAGAGGTTTTTGTTGGGGCGTGTTGGGCAGCAGCTCTAGCGGCAATGACCGTTCAACCTTCTGATTTTTAACGATGGATGCCGGCCAAGGTGATGGTGGCTAGGAAGTCTAGTAGGAAGTATGGGCAACTGTGGACAAAAGTGTATGCAACCACTGATGAAGAACTTCACATTGGGAGGGTTACTGTGTGTATCGGTGTATCAGTGTCATACTGGACCTAATAAACCAGGGTTATTCAAACCACAGACCCCGAGGTCCGAGCACTGCTGGTTTTTCAGCCTTCCTTTACCTGTCAGCCAGGTAACCTCTGTGGCTAATCAGAATCAGCAATTATTAAACTATCTACCTAGGAGAACAAAGCCTGGATTTGGAAATGAGGGCCAGACTTGAAATTCCCTATAATAAAGTGTTCTGGTCTCTTGAGGTGACCTAGTGTCTTATTAAGACACTTTATGTTGGTTTCCACTATTTTGTCAGTTAATTCTTAATTCAACAGATTTGTGTTTTTTATTTGAAATGTTATAATTCTATTATAGTCCCCGGGCCAGTAGTGTCACCATGATAAATACAATGTCTTATGTAGTATTTTTACATTTATATTTTAGCTACATATAGTATTAGTCCTGCAGTGAAAGTCATTCAAATACTGATAGATGTTGGTGAGGGAGGAAGAGGAGAGACGTGTGTGTCAGTGGCACAGTGGGACTTGTGGGGAGATCCAGTCTGTTCAAGGGAGCACAGACTCCAGCAAGTAAGAAGGGCTGAAATCGGTGTCTGCCTGAACGTATGTCACCACCCCCGACCTCCACAGGCTGCTCTGCCTCCTCTGGTTGAGACTCACCCTGCAGATCTTCTTAAGATAAAGGCCAAAGCAGCAAATCTGCTCATTTTAACACACTCTGTGACTCACAAATGCTCACTAATACACTGTCTGTCACACAGAGAAACACACGCGTACACACACGAACACACTCTCAGTTTACTACTGACTCTCGGTCCACTGCAGTTAATAAACTTCCTAATAAATTTCAAAAACATGTGAAAGTTGAGATAAAATATGTTCTGGCACTTTCAGCTTCATAATAAAGCAAAAGCAAGTTCAAAAATGGTGTCTTTTGTCTCTAATAACGTGTAATATCTGTATTGCAGAACTTAGTCTTTTTACAATTTTTCCAGTTTTATTATAAGGTACTCACACAGTGAAACCAAAATCTGCACACAGTCAGGCATGTCCACTTATTAATACTCTCACAAGCCCACTGGAGTGCATACATCTGGCATGCGCAGGTTGTCCCAGCACGATCAAATTGTTTTTGCTGTATTTCATGCACCACACAAACACACCCAAAATACGTGTAAACATACACATTAAAAAGCCTCTAACTCTGCATTTGCACTTGTGGTGTGGTGTTCATATTGCTATTCACTCTGCTGTGAAACTAGAGTCCCAAACGTAACACCTCCCCATATTTTTTTTCCTCTGTATCTTCCAGACCCAGGTCCACCTGCAGGAATCAAGGCTGTCCCATCCTCTGCCTCCAGCGTTGTGGTGTCCTGGCTGCCCCCTCTGAAGCCTAATGGTATCATCCGCAAGTACACCATCTACTGCTCCAGCCCTGGGTCTGGGCAACCTGTAAGTGATGCAAAAAGGGGGATAAGGAGAGCGTAGTTTTGACTTGGGGAGATACAGGATAGTAAATGAGAGATTTAAAGATCTTGGGATTAGAATAAATAGTTTGAATGTGTGTATTTATATGTGTTAAGCAGTAGCTTTAAATACATGTTTGTTTGTGTGTGTGTGTGTGTGTGTGTGTGTGTGTGAAGGGGCCCCTCAGTTTTTATTTGATGTATTTGAATGCATATGGCTTCAATTAAATAAATGGTAGAAACCGCAAGCAAATTTTGCATGTGAATCTCTGTGTTTAAATGATGGAGTCTCCCAGTGCGCATCTGGGTCCATGTTTCTGTGTGTGTGTGTGTGTGTGTGAGCAAGTGAGTTAACGTACCAGCTTGAGTGTATCTGTGTGTGCTGTCAGCTTGTTTCCTGCCCTCCCTGATGAACAGATGAGGTTGTCCTGGCAACGTGATGAGACACAGATATGCAAATGTGGGCGAGAAAGAGAGAGAGCAGGCTGACATGCACACACTGCAGCAGCAGCGGCTCATTTTCACACACACACACACACACATTTCCGCACTCGCACGCACAGCGGCTGGAGCACACACACTTGCATGGAGTGCACATTTGCTGCCTCCTAAAAAAGCGTAGTCACGTATGTTGACCAAATGACACGCTATTAGGGTTGAATTTGCCCCAGCTCAAGTGCGCGCACACACACACACACGCACACACAGACATACATACACGTCTGTTGATGAAACCATGACCGTACACAATAATATTTGCTCGGCTGCACACACAAACATGGCTATCTGCCATCGCACCAGGACGATGAATTAAAATAGGAGCGGCTTACAGGTACACACGATTCTATTAATAAAAGATGTATGTTCACTCTGAATTAATGTTCCAGTGTCTACATACACTCGTTTCCTCTCTCCTCCTCTCCTTCCCTCATTCACAAATCACTTGCTCTCTCCATGGCTGGTGCAGCCTCCTAGCAGAGGGATGATTACCATGTAAATGAGAGGAAGGAGAAGGAGGGGGGCATGGGGGTCCGACGCACAGAGGGGGGTGCTTTTGTTCCTCTTTTCATTATCTCCCTCTATCGCTCCCCGGATCACCACTATCTCTGCGCCGGAGGAATATTTTAATATCCGTTACACCACCACCACCCACCCTGCCCCTCCAGACCTCCTACCGCATCCCCCACCCCGTGTCAGGCACCAAGCGAGTAGTATGATACAGGCATAGGATGCAGAGCAGTGGCAGAAGCTGAATACAGCAAAGGTGTCGGGAAGAGAAGCTGACTGGGCAGGACACAGGCAAGATTGGGGAGGGAGCACAGCAACTGGCCAGGTCCCTCCCCAGTGACCCTGCAGAAGAGTGGCACAGTCCCTGCCTGTGTGACACAGGGGTACCTGCAGTGGTGCCTCCCGGGTTGGCTTTTTGGGCCTTTTCGCTGGTTCGCCAGTGGCTGTCTACGTATGTGAACTTCAGACTCCCACGTCCATGAGTCACGCCGAGTAAAGTCTGCGTGCGTGATCTCCCGTGTTGCCGTGTACTCACGCACGTGCGTCTGGGCGCCTGGCATGGTTTTCTGGTCGCACCGGGTCTGTGCGTGTGCGTCCCCACAAGTGTGCGCGTGTGTATGAGAGAGAGCTGCTGGTGCCACGCTGCGTCCATGAGCACGGCTCTGCGGCGCAAGCCGAGAAAGCAGCAGATGAGCAACAGTATGACAAGGCCAGAGGCCCAAGGCACCTCGGATGTTGGGGGGTGGGGGTGAGTGGCGGGGGGGAAGGGGGCGGTAGACATGGCAGCCAGTAATTGAAGAAAGGAGAGTCAACAGGATGACCTGGGGCAGCGGGGATGGCGTGACGAGGATGCGTGTGGACAGCAGGCGTGTGGCAGGGTTAAAGAGCCTGCAATCATGGAGGAGGCCTGTGCAGAGCCCATCCGCCCCACACCCCCCAGGCCTGCCTGACCGCTGGCCCGTCTCAGCCGAGTCCCACGTCAGGGACGCGCGACGGCACACTGGGGAGCACTGTGCGCCTCACACCTGCAGTGCTGGGGGATTCACGTCCCACTCCCAGTCCGCCTGAGTGAAGCGTGCCCCCCCCACTGCCCCACGCTGCACATGTTACCTCCCACAGCACAGAGACATGCAGTTAGATTGTCACTGTTTTGCCCGCAGTGTGTGATTGTGATTGGGTGTGTGTGCCCTGCAGTGAAGGAGAACTCCACTGTGGGATTCCCCTGCAGCGTAAATGCATAGCGCCAGAGACTTTTTCCTGCTTCCTCTAAGCATTAAAATCTTCTCCTGGATGCTCTCCTGTTGCCCTTTTCAGATGCGTATCCTTCACACCTGATCTTTGGTCATGTTACAGTACAGATCGGGCCTGTGATAAACTAGCGGAATAAAGACCCACCACTGATTTTTCCAGCCAAGATGATCTTCCCTTTTGCCTATTGCTTTTATACTCAAGTTTGACCAAAAGGTAGAAGACTATGACAGGCCGATGAATGATGTCGTCAGGGGTTTGCCGAGTAACTTTACAGGGGCTCCTGACCCACAGGCACCCAGCGAGTATGAAGCCAACCCAGAGCTGCTGTTCTACCGCATCACACACCTGACCCGCGGGCAGCAGTACCTCATATGGGCGGCCGCCGTCACCACCGCCGGTCGGGGCAACATCAGTGAGAAGGTCACCGTGGAGCCTGCTGGGAAGGGTGAGTCTTCTGGAGAGGCGGTGCATGGGGATTGGTGGGACTGTGGGGTCTTGACTCTCCACTTGATATTTTATTGTATCCTTGCTTCCTTTTTCTTCACTGTCCTTTTCTGGTTGTTCCCCACCTGTCTAACCCTCCCTTCCCTCACTGCATCTCTCCTTCTACCTTTTCTCTCTCTCTCTCTCTCTCTCTCTCTCTCTCTCTCTTTCCGACTTTTTATTTCAGGTCCACCCAGCACTGAATAACAGCCGGCTCTCTTATAGGAAATACTGTTGTTAATTATGTGCTGAGAACCAAGGGCCACTAAATTAACTGGCCTGGAAGAAAAGGGGGGACAGCAAAGGGGAGCGATGACTTATCCAGAGAGGGAGAGCAGATGAAAAGGGTTTAATTGATAGCTAGTGGATTATACCGAAAGGGAAAAGAGAGGAGAAAAGCAGAAAAAGCAGAAAAAGAGGATAGAAGTCCTGTATATCTGATTCCCGCGACTCCCTGTGTCTCCCAGCTAATAATAAGCTGTAAAGTGGTCTCTTCTCTGGGCAGCCCCACTCAATACGTTATTCAGCCAGCAGAAGAGGGCAGGCATTAAGATGTCAAGTGTGTTTGTGTGTTAGACGAAGACAGATAGTGAATGGAAGGGCAGCATTATTGTGTGTGTGTGTGTGTGTGTGTGTGTATGTGTGTGTGTTTCTGCCTCTGTGTTCGACTCAGTTGCAGAAAAGGCTTCATTAGAATAACAATATCAGCTCTGTTCCCAGGGCCATTAGCTAACATTGGTCGCCCGTTCATCACCACCTGTTTCCGCTGTTATTCTGCGTCAGGGCCTCTTTTGAAGTGCATGGTGGTGGTTCCAAATTCTGTCACTTATGTTTTTGGGCCGGAAGTGGTTCCGATAGCACCAGCGCATTCTCTTAGCGGTGAGCTGGGATGCTGTCGCCCGTAGAAATTTCCAGAAGAACTCGTGGTAGGACCCTGCAGATTCAGCCGGCTGCTTTAATGACAGAGTCCTTCCCCTGTCTTCCTGTGCCCAGCGCCAGCCAAGATCCTGTCCTTTGGGGGCACAGTGACCACGCCTTGGATGAAGGAGGTGCGTCTGCCATGCAGCTCTGTGGGTGAGCCCAGCCCCACCATCAAGTGGACTAAGGACAGGTAGGGGAGTCCCCAGCCGTTATATAGCTGCACGATTCAACAAGTACCTTGTTCAGTGAACGCAAAGACTGACCGTATCTTGAAAAGAATGACTGTGACATCGCTGAAAAATATCCAGCAAAGTCATCTGCAGTTAATCTGCTTGCAGGCCCAGAAACCTGTCAAAGGATTTAATCTTTTTCTCTCCGTCTCAGATCTGTTTCATGATTTCACACACAGTATCTGTTATAAACGCCCCATGGCAGAAAAGCTGGTTTTTGCTGTGTCTGACTCATTGCGCTCTCTCTCTCTCTCTCTCTCTATCTCTCCCTCCCCCCATCTCGCTTTGACATTTTGCGGGGTCTTTCTGACACTTTGTTCTTTTTCTCCCCTCCATTCACCGTCCACGTGTTCGGTCCCAGCGAGGACTCCGCAATCCCAGTGACGCTGGACGGCCACCGCCTCATCCTGGCCAATGGCACGCTGGTGCTGCGCTCGGTGAAAGCTGAGGATTCTGGGTACTACACCTGCACGGCCACCAACACCCTCGGGTTCGACACCATCATCATCAACCTACTTGTACAAGGTAACAAAAGTGAGGCTTGATTCTGAGTATCTGGACCCTAACCTCTTTATGGACGTGCTTTAACATGCTGCCCGTTTTAGTCTCAGTCTTAATCTCAAAATGTCACACTTCCATATAAATAATCCCAGCTGGGTTGTAAATACGTCTCAGGAGTTGTTTCTCAAAGGTATCTCCTTTGGGCTCATTGTATGTGAATATCTTCTCGGTGTTTTATCATCCTTGTCTCTTTATTCTGTCAGCAGTTACGCCCTTGACAGTTCTATGAGGATGTAACCCGATTTAGTGATATTTGTCTGCCCCCCCTTTTGCAGTGCCCCCTGACCAGCCCCGCCTGACTGTGTCTACGACCTCCACCTCCTCTATCACCTTAGCCTGGGTCCCAGGAGACAACGGGGGCAGCTCCATTCGAGGTATCCCCCCTCGTTTCACGCGGGGCCGAGGGTCGCCCAATCAGAGCTGCGTCACGGTTCTGCCCACTTTTTATTTGTACGTGCGCTGACCCGCCAGCCAGCGTGTCTGTCGGCAAGCTGGCGCGTCCGTCTGGCCATCCGTCTGTGTGCCGACCTGGCAGCGGTGACCCTCGCCAGCACACTCTGCCATGCTTCAGTGTATCTGTGCCCTTTTGCTCACACTCTGCCCTTAACGAGCCGGTCTGCCCGTCACATATCTCCTGTACTTATTTATGGGTCTGTCCATCACTGTTTTTATAACAGGTTTGCCTGCCTGCCCATTCGTCGTCCGCCTCCCTGTGTCATCGCCAGCATTTGTTCCATTTTTATCGTCATAATGTTTTCAGCCACAGCCGCCCTGCTCTGTGGTGGCTCTGCCCATATCCATGGCTCCGCCCCACTCCCCAAACCCCCCCCCCCGGATAAATCTGATATTAGTATTATGAAGTCAAACGAATATGAAGTCAAATGATCATTAGGTGAATTCCTGGTGCAGGCGAAAAGGGCTGACTGTGACTGGATGGTTTTTCTTCTTTTTTTATAAAGTGTCTATTTTACTGTCAGTATCAACTGGAAGCCAAGTTAAATAGCAGCTGATGGTGACAGGCTGCATTGGTCCATGTTCACATTTGCATATGTGTCCAGTCAGCCTGTTCTAAATCCCGCTGTGGCGGCAGCGAGCAGCGGCCCGCTCTCCCTGCCAGGCGGCTCCATGCAGTCGCTGGACGGCCGACATGCGATGGCGTCCATGGCTCTTCGGCGCCCCCTTGTAATTGAAGGGAGTACAGCTTTCCATCACGCTTCTTGGTTGATTTTTCAGTGTTTCCGAGAATAATGCTCAGTGCGGTTTTGTTCAGTTGTATTGACAAAATACCATAAATATATACTGAGCAATGCAATCTGGTCCAGTCAGCGCGTCGGACACGTTTCAGAATCAGAGATGCTTGTTTCTTCGTTTTACTGAGGGCTAGCACCCCCGGCACACCCCAGGAGGAGCTCCGTCTGCTCCTTTGTTACTTTCCTCATGCAGTCCACCTATAATTATATGAGGAGAATGTCTCACCCCTGCCAGGCATCAGCCATAATGAACCCATCTAACCTGTAAGGGGCGCTAGGTGGCTGAGGATCCCTCTATCCAAGGTGGTATAATGCCAGTTATCATCAGGAGCGCGAGCTCAGTCTGCCCCTTCAGAGCCAAGCTGCCCCTAAGTGGCTGACCGACCTCCCACCCCCCCCACGACCTGCGTATTAGCCAGCTTTCAGGTGTCCCCTGGGTAAACGAAAACACTGGAAAGAGTCTGTGTTTGCTGAGCCCCAACCCCCCGCCCCCCCCCAGGCTTCGTGCTGCAGTATTCAGTGGACAACACAGAGGAGTGGAGGGACGTCTTCATCAGCTCCAGCGAGCGCTCCTTCAAGCTGGACAACCTGCGCTGTGGTACCTGGTACAAGGTCAAGCTGGCGGCGAAGAACAGCGTGGGCGCCGGGCGCATCAGCGAAATCATCGAGGCCAAGACCCACGGCCGCGGTGAGGGCCGGCCCGCCGGTTCGGCATGGCGACACTGGTGCCCGGCGACCCAGTGACTGGCGGGCGAACGCTCAACGTGTGATGTGGGCGTGACGGAGACACTGGCTGACGCTGTGATAGAAACTCTGACTCACACAGACGCTATACGGAAATAAATTGATAGACACTCCTATTTATTCAGACTCAGATACGGCACAGACATAGATTCAGATAAACTGTGAGTCATGCCGACTTAGTGATGACATGGTATTGTTGACTTGGGTATAATTTGCTCATTGTCAGCAAATATAAGCTCTTCGTAACCAGTATCTCCGCTGTCTGGCTGACATATTTTGGTTGAGGTTGACTGGCAGGGGCAGGCAGCTAAATAAACTACCCCCACCCCTCCCCCGCAGAGCCCCAGTTCAACAAGGACCAGCCGCTCTTCACCCACATCAACTCCACACACGCACGCCTAAACCTGCAGGGCTGGACCAGTGGCGGCTGCCCCATCACGGCCGTCCTGCTGGACTTCCGGCCCAAGGGGACTTGGGCGTGGCAGAACCTGCGCACCAACGCCTCTGCCGACGTCTTCCTGGCCGAGCTGCGTGAGGCCACCTGGTACGAGCTGAAGATGAAAGCCTGCAACAGCGCCGGCTGTGGTAACCAGAGCTCCCAGTTCGCCACGCTGGACTACGACGGAAGTGAGTGCCGGACGAATATGGACACGGAGCGGACAGAGACACGGAGATGGATGTTGTTTGTTTCTGATTCTGCCAACATAAAACTGGGGCTTCTTATACATTAATCTATAGTAGACATCGTACTGAATAATTTCACTTATGGATCAATAATTTCACAAACCTTATCGTGAGACCAATGCTTTCGAAAATATTCGCGGAGAATCAAAAGCCACATCTGCCTGTTTGTCTCTCCATTCCTCTGACTGTTTTGCATCCACCTTAGCACATTTGTGCAGTTACACTCCCAGGTCACACTCTGACTTTAAACCTTAGTGAAGCAGCAAATAAAGACGCGCGTTTCGTTTTCTCTGGATGCTTTTTGAACTTTTCGCGAATGTAAGTTTTTCTGGGTTTTTTTTGAGTGTGACACCTTTTATTTCGGCGCAGGCACGATCCCGCCCATCAAGTCGGCGCGAGGGGAGGGGGACGACGTGAAGAAGCTGTTCACCATCGCCTGCCCCGTCATCCTGGTGACCCTGGGACTGGCCCTACTCTTCATCATCCGCAAGAAACGCAAGGAGAAGAGGCTGAAGAGACTGAGGGGTGAACGTCAGCACGGACGAGTCTGGGGGGGGGGATGAGTTACAGGGCTACAAAGGGAGCTGAGTAATGCAGACGGGGGTCTAAAATAATGCAGTTAGGAAGAGGGGAAACAGGCAATGATCACACTGACATGTTCCCTTATTTTTCCTTATTCTCACAGACGCCAAAAGCCTGGCTGAAATGCTCATCAGGTAAGACCTCTGGTTTGGGAGACCAGGTATCATGATTTTACAGGACAATTGATGTGTGGTTAATAACAGAGCCACAGGATAAATGCATAGTAATGTATTGTTGTGCCCAGGGGCATGGATACCCTGGCAGATGAATTGAGGGGGGGGGGGTGGCAAGGTGACATTTTGTCAGGGAGTACAGAATTTCTAGCTACAACTCTGCCATCCCCTTGGTCATCTTCATCTCGCTCTGTAATGGGTGTGTGCTTGAAGCAGTTCAGTTCTTTGTGTGCTTCGGTCTGTTTCGAAGCCCAGTAGTGAAGAGATGGTTGCAGCTGTTAAATGAAGCCCTCTGGCCTGTGCATGTGCCTTGGCGTAGCAGCGCCATCCCCCAGGCCAGGGCTATTCAACTCCTGGTCCTCGAGGACCGAGCCCTGCTGATTTCCCAGCCTTCCTTCACCTGTGAGCCAGGTGTGAAGCCTCTGACCAATCAGAATCAGTAATTATTAAACTAACTACCTGGGAGAACTGAAGGCCTGGATTTGGAATGGAGGGCCTGAGTTGAATAGCCCTGCCCCAGGCCCGTGCGGCTCCTCCATGCAGAGCCATCGCCCGCTTATCTGCGGCAGTGGAAATACTCTGTGTTTTCTTTGCGTCCCGGAGCAGTAAGAACAATCGCAGCTTCGACACCCCGGTGAAGGGGCCACCACAGGGCCCTCGGCTGCACATCGACATCCCTCGCGTCCAGCTGCTGATCGAGGACAAGGAGGGCATCAAGCAACTCGGTTAGTGGGCGGGGGGGTGACGCTGAAGGTGACCGGGAGGGTAGGGGCTGGAGCAGGCGGGGACTCGGCTAGAAATGGGTCACAGTGGCGTTTCCTCTGATTTTGTGTGTTGATTAGGTGACTGTGAAGCAGCTGTCAGTGAAAGGTACTGTGTTGGGAATATAGGAAATATATTGGGAATATCCTGGGTGCCTTTACTGTCAGCTGCCTTTATTAATGTAGTAAATATTACATTCATCACCGGCCATGATGATAAAAGTGCTGCCAATATTGGCTGATTATTGTGCATGTTTTCCATGATGTGGTTTGTGACATATTGTGGTCAAACAGAACCCTTATTGGCTGCCTACCTGCAAAGATCTGTCTGCAGAGTCAACATGTAGGGCAAGCTGACCAATCAGAGCACACTGGGCTCATCGGGGGTGGGGCTTAAGGCTCTAACAGAGCCTTGACAATTATAGACAGTGTGAATAGAGATGTACAGTATGAGAAAATAATATGTTCTTGGTATATTGAAGCATGTAAACCTATTCTAGTAGATCCCAGAAATAACATTATGCCAGGGAGAATTAGTTTAATAGGGCCCCTTTAATCTTCGGTAGGTGAGGACAAAGCTACTATTCCAGTGACGGACACAGAGTTCAGCCAATCAGTGAACCCGCAGAGCTTCTGCACAGGCGTGTCCGTGCACCACCCTGCCCTCATCCAGAACACCGGTCCTTTGATTGACATGTCCGACATCCGACCCGGAACCAGTAAGTGCCATAAACAGGAACAAACTGAAATCAACTCGAAATGGAGAGTTAGGTAAGAGGAAATGACGGGATTTCTTTTATTTATTGCCAATGTGTTGCTCTCTCCTTGTCTCCCTCTCTAAGACCCTGTATCCAGAAAGAGCGTGAAGTCAGCTCACAGCACACGGAACCGGTATTCCAGCCAATGGACCCTGACCAAGTGCCAAGCATCCACACCAGCCCGTACCCTCACCTCTGACTGGCGCACGGTGGGCTCCCAGCACGGTATCACTGTGACAGAGAGCGACAGCTACAGCGCCAGCCTCTCCCAGGACACAGGTGGGGCTCGACTCTGAAGCACTGGCTCAGGCTCACCTGCGCTGACATGGGCTTTCACCACAGATCTTTCCTCAAGCTCCCCTACACACTCATTGGCACAACAGTGTGTCTTACTTTTACATTCACATGTTTCTCCAAAGTGACGTGAAAGTAAGGAGTCGACTAGGCAGAAGTGTAGCTAGGATGACCTTCCAATGAATGCCCAGGTACAAGCGTAAGTAATATGGGAGCAGGAGCTGTACAACAACTTCTAACAAAGCAAGGACCTAATGAGACTATTCAAGGACCAGAAGTGCAATATTAGTAGAGGAGTTCATGGAACAGAATGGTCTGGAGGGATTTCTTGAAGGTGGAGAGGGAGTCTGATGACTAGATGTGGTTCCGCTGCTCATTCCTCCGTTGGGGGTCCACACAGGAGAAGAAATCCCACAAGAATGCATGCTTATTTTCAAAGGATGTTTGGCTTGGGTTTATAAGCGTGCACATTGGCGTACATGCACACATGGTGAATTGCCTGCCCTGAAAGCAGAAACGGACCCTTCTAAGCAACTGGCATGAATATATGTATATAATGCATGATGCCACCAGTCCATCGCACCTTAAACGCAAGCTCATCTGGCATGCAGTAGGCTAGCAAAGGATAGAAAACACACTGTATTGAAACTTCTGGTAAAAGTGCTTATCATCTGTTGTTGGCCTGGTGCGTTAGAATCAGTAGAAGATCATCAATAGCCAGCTGTGACGTAAACGAGCTCCGTGATCCCCTGGCATGGCCCTCACGGTTCTTCGTTTCTCTTCAGACAAAGGCCGCAACAGCATGGTGTCGACGGAGAGCGCCTCCTCCACCTACGAGGAGCTGGCCCGGGCCTACGAGCACGCCAAGCTGGAGGAGCACCTGCAGCACGCCAAGTTTGAGATCACCGAGTGCTTCATCTCCGACAGCTCCTCCGACCAGATGACCACCGGCACCAACGATAACGCCGACAGCATGACCTCCATGAGTACGCCTTCTGAGCCGGGTATCTGTCGCTTCACCGCCTCTCCGCCCAAGCCGCAGGACTATGACCGTGGCAAGAATGTGGCTGTGCCCATCCCCCACCGCGCCAACAAGAGTAAGTGTGCCTACATTGCCCCATACTTACAGTGACCACATACCCCCATGAAGCTCAATTTTCTTGAGACACTATCTCAATTTTTTCTCTGAAATCAGCGCCCTAGTAATTCTCGAACATGGCAGCTGATTTTATTGAGGTGATGTCCTTGTAAACCAGGGTCCCATCTGCATCACTCATTAGCTCAAAGACACCTTAATTGCTACACCTGCATGGCTCTAGTGAAGTGCTTGACTGTATAATTAGGGGGAATATTGTTGCTGCTTTGGTAAAAGTAACATTATCGTCAGTAATTTCCCAGTGTTTATTACGCTGTGCTGTTTGTGTGGTAGCAGTGAACTATATTGTAGTAACAGGTTGTGGCATCTGACCTGGCTTTCGCTCCACATGGCTAAAGCTGTAAGCATGCTCAGAAGCTTAGCAGACATCGCTGCACGGTACCTTAAATGCTAAGCCTTACAACGTCCTTGGCTGCCCTTGTGCCATCCGTAAACTTCTCCGACTCTCCTTTGTCTGGTAGGTGACTACTGTAACCTCCCTCTCTATATGAAGACGGATCCCTTTTTCCGCAAGCAGGCAGAGCTTCACGATCCATGCCCCGTGGTGCCCCCCCGCGAGGCCTCTATCCGCAGCCTGGCCGCCCGGGCCTACCACACGCAGGCCCGGCACATGACTTTGGACCCAGGCAAGCAGCAGGCGCTCACGCTGGGCCACGGCGGGCTGGGGGGGTTGAGCGGAGCCGGGGCCAGCGGAGGATTAGGGGGCGGTTCGGGCACCGCCACGCTGCCCCAGCGGACTCTGACCATGCCTGGCCCCTCGGCCCAGAGTACCACCTCCTCCACTGCTGCCATGGCGGCCAGCGCTGGCTCTGGCAGTAATCCCACTTCTGCCACCAAAATGGCCGGCTCCAGAGACTCCTTGCTGGAGAGCAGCTCATCTGGACTGGGCAGACTGCAGAAGCAAGGAGCTGGGGCCTACTCCAAGTCTTACACCCTGGTGTAGGCCTCTGGAGCTGAGAAGCTGGGGAGGGGGGGCATGTGGACAGTGGGGGCCTGAGCTTTGGCTGGGCGTACACTGTTGGTGTCAATAGAGAAGAGGAGCACAGGAGCGGGCAGAGATCTGACTCCGACACAGCAGTGGGATCTATACAGCACAGGCACTCGTTTGTTTGTCTCTTGCTTTCTTTCTCTTTTCTTCATCCCTCTTTCCCAGAACCATGCCAAACCTAACATCATTATTATCACCAGGATTAATCTCCGCTCCTCGAATTCTCCTATAATCGTACTGACTTCATATCTTTCGGTTTATCTCTTTCCCCCGTTGGCGGAAGGCGCTACGACGTTTATGCGCGAGAGGGTTTCTGCATATGCTAGTCCCAAAGTAAGCGAAAATGAAGCGTATAAGAGCTGTATAGTTATCACCTATACATTTCTAGGTGTTTTAAAATGTCAGAAATGCCACCCCCCTCCCCCCCCTTGACATCTGTAACTGTTCAGATAACATGGTGCATCGGTGCGGAAAGTACTTCAGCATAAAGCTCACCAGTGTCTTTCCCAGCTGCCTCCAGTTCACCCAGCTCCCCTCTCCCCTGGCCACACGTATTTTAGAAAGAATTCCAAGCTTGTGGCCTCAGCCGTCTCTTCGAGTCTGTGAGATTTCCTATTCCATGCAATTTACAGGAAAAAAAATACAGTATTGAAGTTTTTTTTTTAACAAACATAGAAAGATTTCAAAAGTACAAAGTTATCTTTGAGGTGGACGAATCAGAACTGTTTCTCTGAAGGTTTTTTTCTTTTTTAAAAAATATAAACTCATGTGCACTAAAAGAGGGTGAATGGAACCTAAGAGCTGTTGCAAGCCTACATGTGTGTGCGTGTGTGTGTGTGTGTGTGTATATGTGTAAATATATATGTATACATGTGATCAACACACGCTGAAGGTCCCTTTCACATCAGTTTATAACTTTCCATATTTCCTGACTGAATTCCACATCAGGAGTCATGCATCAACTTTGTCTCCTCCCCCCCCCCCCCCCACGAGAATCTGCAGAACCAGGTTTCCGTGGAGATTAACAATTGTTCATCACGTGACTTTCTCACGCGCTATCACCTCATCCTCATTGTGTCCTCGTGCCAGTGACTATGCGTGTCGTCATCACGGGGGGGGTGCGGGTCCTTCATCTCTGCTTGGTGTTACCCCTCCCGGCCCCCGCCCCGGCATCGTTGGTGCCCCGCGGGGGCGGGGGGGGGGGGGGGGGGGGCGGCGGGGGGGGGGGGGGGGGGGGGGGGGGGGGGGGGGGG
>JABFEA020000039.1:9308934-9332526 GCA_019775915.2 Cyphomyrus plagiostoma | reverse complement strand
CTTCCTTACGCCCTCCTGCCGCCTTGGGGTTACCCCCCCCCCCCCCCCCCCCTTAAACTTTCGGCCCCGAAATCCCCACCCCCCCCCCCCCCCCCCATGCGTGCTGCCCTCTGGAGTCTCACTGTGACAGGCTTGCAGCCTCTCCCCAACAGATGGACTGACAGAGAGGTGCTATGGACACAGAGTGAACGAGGATAGAGATCCGCTGCAGCAGAGTGGCTTTTAATTTCCGTCGTTGTTTACTTCCGTGACATTTAACTCCACTGTTCATCTTTTCTTGTCCGAGCCCTTTGCATACTCGCTTAAAGGAAAGTATTTAAATTGTTCTGCTTTTCCTGAGAGGCAGGGCAGTGGACTGGGATGGCCATACTGGGGTGGGGGGTGGGGGGGTTAGATAATAGAATATGTTCATTTGGAAGGAAGTTGGTGTTTTAATTTTAGTTGGTCTGGAAAAATGTTATTTCCCCTCTTATTCTATACCCAAAGCTGATCCCTGTTTCACTGAAAAGCAACAAAAAACCATAAGGAATTCAATTGAAAATTTCACATCAGGGCTCCTGCAATACAAAAATATATATTATAATATTTGAGATCTACAAAAAAAAGTATATACATATATATTTCTATCTAAATATATAGAGAAATATATAAATGGTGGACAAAATGTGAGATGTGAAGCTGTGTTAATAAAAAAAAAAATATTAACGAGACAATCGTTCAGTGTGTAGAAGAGTGAGGAAGAGGAGGAGAGGAGGGAGTGTAATCCGTAGAGGAAGAATGAATGAGAGCTATTCAGAGAAAAGGAGAGCGGAATAGGAGGAGATAGTCGAACAAGACAAGGTCAGGTCTGTTCCAGGGGCCTTTAGGTGCCCTACAGTCATAGCAAAAGGCTGTTTGATTTCAAGGTGCACAATTTTACAGCAAGGTACTGAATAAGGTGCTTAGGAATTAAAAGCTTCCTGTGCATTATTTTGTTTGTTTGTTTTACTGCAGCATTTTTGGTCTCTATATGTCTTGTATGTGTTTGCACACAAATGTGGGAATGTATAGGAAAAAAATCCCATTTGAAGTTACAATGTAGGGTTCCTCATAGAGTTGGCATATGATGATCCTCTGAAGTGAGCTTTCAGGAGCTGTAGCATGTTATAATCATTGTTTTCACTTTTGAAAAAAAAATATATATATTAAGGCGATGTAATAATTGAAATATTGTGGAATAGCAGACGAGATGCACTGCACTGTGGTGCCATTGTCAGTTATTAAGTTACTTTATTTCTAATGAATTATGCACTGCTTCCCTGTTTATTCTTGTTTTTAGAATGGCTTATAAAAAAGTGTTGGATACTGGTTGGATTTTAACTGGTAAATCGAACAGCGGTTCTATGTCAATGTGAAAGTGTGTGGCTTATTGACAAGTTGCTACAATACCAGCTAGAACTCATTAGCCCTAGAGGAACAGACCTGGCCAGCCCCAGAACATTCTTGGCCCGTTCTAGTCTGCTAAAAATAAGGGGTTGCAGTCCATGTACTTCCATCTAAAGAGAGACTAGGATTAAGGAATCCGAGGTGAGTGAGGCTTTAATGGTGAGCCGGACAGGTTTTTTTTTGGAACGGCCAGCGCTCAGGTGGGCTGCAAGCCCATAGGTTACCACAACCCTGCTGCCACAGGTGGGACCTCTTGGGTCTCTGTGAGTGGAGGGATAGACGACTTCAGGGACAGATCATAGCTGCTTGCACACAGCGCCACCTAACTGTGCAGTGCAGCTGTACAGTACATCCACCAGACTCTGGACCTAAGAATCATCACATCAGCCAGAGTTTCTCTCTGTTATCGCAAGACTCAGCCCCGACACAGTAATCACAAACAGCCTGGTTAAAGGCAGAGGTCGGTGGTGACATTCTGTACACATCAGTCCTAACATTTTGTCTCTGTAAAACAGGTCAACTTCTAGTGCTGTGAAAAAAAAAAGTAAAGATGAAACAGAAAGTGTGTCACTTCAGTGTTTTGGAGATTCCAGTGTATTTCCTGACGTGTTCTTGAACACGATACATCCTGTTCTTCAAGACCAAAATGAGTTCAAGAGACAGTGGGTGCAGTGTCATCATTCTTCAAAACTCTTCATACCCCGTCTCATTTTAATGATGAACTCTTTATTTACTGCTCCTCATGTTATACATTTACTGGGCAGAACGAAGTCTGCTTCTAAAATAATATCCTTTTTCGTTATGACTGTAGATACGGAAATTTTCCTTTTTAATTTATGTTAATGTGATCTTGGTTACAAGAAAGGCAGTGGTGTCATGCTATGGAGCAGGCCAGTTTAGTAAATTGAAATCAGGGACGCCCTCGCTCCACCCAATCACACAAAGGAGCTGTGTGAAAATTGGGCGGAGTCAGGAAACAATCCCCTTCCTTACCCACCCAGTTCACCCTGCCCATTTTTTTCTACATGCCCCTTGTCCTTGACCAATCAGACCCCGTTCTTTCCCTTCAACCCTACCCTTCTCAACATTATTTATAAACAAAAAATAGACTCTTGTATATAAGAAACGGTTTTGTATAAATAATAACTATTTTCGTCATCTCCAGAATAAACCAGGGCACAGCTTAAGGTTTGATGTTATAACTTAAAAAAACATCGGGTATAAAAGGAAAAGAATTAACAAAATAATTTACACCTTAATTTGTGAATGGGGCATAACAAACCAGAATAGAAAATAGTGTCTGGCTTTTACATTCATATATTTATTTTGTTTTGATTATTATTATTAATTAATTAATTAATTTCGTTGCATTTATATTAATTTTATGTCATGGTTTTGTTTTTTAAGATTTTCTTTTCACTTTTTTTCTTGAAGAAAAAAGGCATTGCATGCACTGAATATTTTGCTGGTTAAAAAAGAAAAAAGAAAAACAAACAAAACCTGAAAAAGATAAAATACTGAAGGGATTCCTAAACTTTTATTCAAAAGTTGCTTCTATTTGCAATTGCTTGTGTTTAACTATACATTCTTTTCTATGAAAACAAAACAAAAAGAAAAAAGACTATTCCAACACCTTGTGCAATAAAGCTATCTTTCTATGAATGAGGCATCGTTGTCCATATTTCATTTGCGACGAGTGCGTGTGCATGTTGGAATGTTGAAGTAGCTGCAAAAGCCATATTGTGGTCACGGGACTGGTGTAAAAAATAAGAAAATCTATTTATTATAATGGGAAAACGATGAAAATTCAATTCAGAAATGCAATGATTTTTGTTTTTTTTTTTTGGAAGATTAACAGAATACACAGGTACAGATTAAAAAGTACATCACCTTGTAAGGTGAAGCGGCTGTACATCACTGTACTTGGTAGATGGTTATCCTTTAGTTCTCTGGCTTTTAAAAAGGCACTTGCTGACCTCTAATCCCACCAAGGTCATAGTACATTCCAACACATTCGTTTTTAGAGCGTCCATCAAATCAAAGATTATATTGGCGATCTTGCAAATAAGAATTTGTGTCGTTCTTATGTATAGCTCATTTAGAGACAGTCTCATTATAATGAAGACCCCAGGCACGCATATTTCCTGGTGTGTTTATTGATGCTGGAAGCATCCATGCATGTCCCTGTGATCACACGCTCCTCTCCCAGACAGTACTGCTTCCACAGCCAGAGTACTTATTTAAAAATGTTACCCTTTCTGCCAGGTGCCGGACCACCCGACACGGTAATGTTCTCATACAGGCAAAATAAATGCAATTGCCATTAAAAAGCTTTGCTGCAGAAACAAGCAATGTAGGGCATTTGCTTAAACACAAAATGGGAAATGATAAAATGCTTGAATAGTTACTCATTCATGTCAAAATAAAAATAAGACATCCTTTTAGCAATTTTTAGTTAAGTTAAATTAAAAGTGGCAAAACTGTTGGGTTAAGACTGATAACATGAAAATGAGAGCCAGTGACAGAAATGATTAAATGAAAATGGTGTGTATGCATGTGTAAATGACAAAGATTTTCCATGCGGCTCTCGGTCCATCACTTCTGGCTGTTCTTCTTCTGCTGGTACCTCCTGAACTTGGTCTGGATTGTAGCGGCTGCTTTGTTCTCGCTGGTAAAGCCCGCAGGAGAACACTGACAGTTACCCGAGGGCAAGTCTGAAGGCATGGAAAGAAGAAAAGGAGAATTGTTTTGGGGGCCATTAATTTAATTTTGCAAGCCCTGCTTAGTCAGCAAAGTGTTTTAAGGCCCCTTGAAGCATGTTAAGGAAAATAATCCCTTTCAGCTTCCACTAGGCCAGCAAAGCCCTTGGTTGCCACGTTTTTTGAGACAGAGGAGGTTAATGTGGACTTAAATTAAAGGGCTTTTCAATTCCTTTAGAATGAGCATAAATAATAGATATACACTATATGGACAAGAGTATTGAGACACTTGGCCATTACACCCACAGGAACTTCCATGACATCCCGTTCTAAACCAATAGGCATCAAAATGGAGCTGGTCCCTCCTTTGCAGCTGTAACAGCTGCCGCTCTTCTGGGAAAGCTTTCCACAGGATGTCTGGGAATTTTTGCCAGAAGAGCATTTGTTAGGTCGGGCACTGATGTTGGACGTGAAGGCCTGGCTCACAATCTCTGTTATAGTTTATCCCAAAGGTGTTCAGTGAGGTTGAGGTCAAGTTCTTCTACACTAAACTCACCCAACCATGTCTTTGTGGACCCTGCTTTGAGGTCTGGCGCACAGTCATGCTGGAACAGAAAAGGTCCTTCCCCAAACTGTTCCCACAAAGTTGGAAGCATAAAATTGTCCAGAACGTATTGTTATGCATATCAAAACATTCTGGACAATTCTATATTTATAGCCGATATACTTAGAATGCAATATATTTTTCATAGAATCTATAAAAAAGACATCTATAAAGTTTTGTTCTTCATGAATTTTCTTCATTACAGCTAAAAAAAAAAAAAAATAGACATTTCACTTCATAACAAAATACCATGACTGCCTTCTGATGGCTCAGATAATTATTCATGGATATGTAGGCTTCTGGTGGCATGTCAAGTAAAAAAAACAGTTTCCAATTAAATAATCTAATCTATTGTTTAGATTAGTGCTTGCAGTTCTATATACACTCCTGTATATTTTCATTGTAGGACAGTATGTACAACACAGGAGACATTACAGTCTGTCTTTATATGAACAGCCTTGTAGAGACTAATGAGTGGCTTGCAGCAGACTGAAATAGTGCCTCTGAATGTTTCTCCTAATTCACACTCACCCGTCACGTACCCATTTCCACTGTTCCGTCGCATGCTGTCAAACTGTAAAACAGGACACCGTGTCAGCACCAATGCACATAATCTAGGGGGCAGATGCCAGTATAAACTTCAGAGAACTATTTCAATAAAACTGCTAGGAATGCATGTCACTTTGAATGATAATGGCTGCGATTAAAACAAGGAAATTAGAAAAACTGTATTATATACTCTATGTGCAACATGCATACCACAAACACCCTAGGTCCATCAATTAATTAATATATTTAATGCATTTATCTCTCAATACATGTAAGTGGAGAATTATGAGACCACATGACTATGTTTGGGTTAGTTCCTATTAGCTGTTTACATAGTTGGAACTGTTCAGTTGCATGGATCCAACTACAGTACGTAATTTGCTAATGCTCTTAGCAACTATGCTTTTGGGAAACGTACCCCAGACCTGTCCCTGTGTTGTGAAAGAATCAGGCACAGAAAACAAAAAACCAGAGTGATTCAAAAGAACGAACGTTACGTCAAACAGCCCATACGTGCAGTTTTTCAACCTGCCATATTTGCCTTGTCCACAATCGATCTCCAGTAAAATAACAAAGCAGTCAATTATGTGGCATCTGCAAACACTTAACCTGTCGACAGTGGATTCCACTGGGTCTAAGCAAAGAATTATACTGTGTTCCTTCCTTGTGCCAGAAAAGCTGTATATTTTTTGCCTGGCCTGTTTTGAGCTAAGAGAACCGCTGGTGCAGTGGCATAGATTTTGTTCAGACAGATTACACAACCAGTTTCATCTTACCTCAAACAAGTTGGCTGCTGTGAGAAATGAAACATTCCTAAGAATGTATAGAAAAACAATGACTTCTTCTGGACTTCTGTTGTTATTTTTAACTTGTTTTTATACTTTGATTGTAAGTCTCTTTGGTCTTTTTATTTTTTGACTGTAACTTTATTATTATTTATCTATTTGATGTTAGTTTTTAGCTACTATATTTATTCCAGCCTGTTATACTGCTGCTGTCTTGCTTTTTGTTTACATGCAAACATGTTGCACTATGTATATAGACCCTCTCCAGCCCTGTTGTTTTGCAATGTGCTGTGTTTTGTACTTTAAGCACCGTGAAAACTCTCCATCGTCACTGCTGCTGTATGTCGCACCAGGTCCTGCATAACGCTATTTCTTATCACTGTACATCTGTATATGGATGGTATGACGATAAAGCCCACTTGACTGGACTGGAGGCGTTCAAACTGAAAACGGGAGCTAAGTTCGCAGTGCAACATCGCTGGCAGAAACATCCCTGGCAAACGTGATCGATGGGGGGTGACTTGCTTTTCTGTTCTGTTCCCAGATGAATGAATCTCCTTCCTGTGTATGAGTTTTCCCATCCTGGTGCACCGATTACGGAAGTCCACACACTAATTTCCCCCTACGGCTCCCTTGTCCATCTGCCTATCACTCGTTATCCAGCAGTTGAGGAGAAAAGGACTTATACAGTTGAGTGGCATTTGGCCTGGCCAATAGCTACTGGGTCAGGGAGCACTGACCTCATCGGTCCGACTGCTGCGGCGACTCTGAGAGACATAATGCACCCGCCACGGCATTGGCTGGGACACCACATAGGGCAGGGCATCTCGGTGCAGCAACCTCAATCCAACCTGGCAGAGGGATGGAGAACAGTCACTCATACTTTGCAGTCCTTAAGTAGTAATTAAAGTACCACAGCAAAGCTTAAGCTCTGCCATACTCAAATAGTGACAATGTATATAAATAAAGTATCTCATTCAGGTAAACCAGCAAACCTGAATGCGAAGGAAAATGATGTAGCTCAACTATGTGAGTGTGAGGGAAACACCGCCTCCCCGCACCCTTGGCTGGGGGTTTGAGTTCCACCCATGGGAATTTTATATGAGAAAAATGATTGGTTCAGAGAGATAACCAATCAGAATATAGAGGAGGTGGGTCTAAGCAACTAGAGGAGGTGGGACTAAGACATCTGATTTGTTGGTCCCATCTCCTCTACAATCTGATTGGTTCTTTCTGAACCAGTCATTTTTCATTTTGTCCTGACAACATTTTTGTGTAAAATTCCTATGAGCTTCAATTCCACACCTGCCCCCTGTATGCATGTTCTGGAGATTTCCTCCCAAAATCCACAGACATACAGTTAGGGGGACCGGTGTCCCTAAAAAGCCATGCAATGGACTGGAATACCATCCAGTCCAGGGTGTCCCCTGCTCTAGGCTGCCTAGAATAGGCATCTCTACTCTCCCTATCATCAACCTGTACTAGATAAGGCAGCTTCATTCTGTCCTGAGTACAATGAGAACAAGGGTGATATTTGGCGTTCATACGAACGCTGCTGTTCTCACTGCGTTTTCAGTCGCAGATGTACAGACAGGAGCCATCAGCTCTTTCCCAAGCTTGTGTTATTTCAGTTTGCACTTGTTCATGTTCCCACATGTGCAGCTCTGGGGATGCAGGGCTCCCTTCACGCATGTGTGCATGCAGATGCCTGTTTGCGCTGCTGGGCTGTCCCTAGCGCGTGCGTTTATCCGGCTTGTGGCCAGTGATTTGATTAGCGCTAAACCACCATGTCCCTGGCTTGATTATATTAACTCCACTGGGGACGACACTCCCAAACACAGTAAATCCAGTTACTGTCTCAGGGCAAGTGACCGTGCTCCTGTCTTAATTCATGGGTTTTGTGACTTCAGCATGACTTATGCGATAAATTTCATCAGTAAATCTACTGTACGACATGGTGTCTTTTCTAGCTTAAGTTCGAAGTTCACCTAACCCAAAGGACACCATGAACATAAATTGTAATCTAATTTACAGCCTACTGAGTATTATCCAATAAGATAAGTGAAAATGGGCCACATATTAAGTCGAGCTGAGTCGGCGTTTCTATCAAATAAAAAAAATTCTCAAATAAAAAAATCGAATAAGATCAAATAATAAATGAGACATTTTAAAATATTATTTAGCGGCAATATAATTATTTGTCATTGGTCTGTTCTCTAATAAGTTAATGGTTTATTAGTTCTTAAATTTCCAATCTCTGTTTTTTGTATGAGCAGTGCCTATATATTCTGTCCGTGCCATTCATTCCTGCTCATTCATCAGCAGTATGGCGGAGGCCTATTTGTGAGAAGTTTAACAAAAATTAGTGAGGAGCACAAAAGCCAACAAGAACAGTTATTCCTCCTCGCTATATGGAAATATCCTAATTTCGTACAAAAGCTTTGTGTCTGTTGGCAAAATGCTGTTGGTGTTAATTATAAATATATACTTAGGTTCACATGGTTGTCGTTAAAACGTTCTTGAACATCACGTTCCGTGAAAATCGCCCTTAATAATATTTTAGATAAGGGGGTGTGTTCAGAGTTCAGTCCATTTACAGCGATCGAGTGTCAAAATTCAGTTGCTAACAGAATCTGAACTACCGACTTGCTTTTCCCACTACAGACGCATTTTCTTGGTAGATAAATTCTATTTGGTTATAGTGTATTTTGGGTAAATTTTCAACTTCCGTTTTGTTTTAAAAATATCTCAACATTTATCACAAAAACTTCAAATATCACAGTGGAATTTTCTTACAAATATGGTTCACCCGTAGTTTCAAGGCTATGTTCTATGTACTAAGACTTTAAATTATCCTTTAGTAGAAACGAATGATAATCTTAATTTATATGGAAATAAATGAATGGAAAGCCTATAAAATAATATACGATTAGAATATATGCTGGACGATTAAACAATATTGAATCTTACTGCACCTGCTAAAGCTAATTTAAGTTTCAACTCAAATTATACTCAAACTATTTTACTATTATATCATCGTTTTTGTAGCAATGAGCAATTTTCTACCGAAAGATTTTTTTCGACATATACACGATTTTATCGGTGTGTAGTTATTCGAATTCGAATAATGCCTGGGGAAACTCGACTCATAACACTGCTTGAAATACTCATCCACAGTATTAAGACTTCTGCATGCTACATCAAGGTCAGTAGACTTCCTGGATGTCTAAAAGCAGCCTCCGTCACTCGACATTATAACCCACTCCCATGTCAACTTGGTGTATAAATAAAAATCAACAGGGTAACTAAAACCTCCCACTAGTTCCACTTCCGCAAATGGTCTTGCGTTACTCATGACACTTCACGGATATCTACGAAATCAACTTATTTAACAGCTGCGAAGTTAATAACAGATGTCAGGAAGAGGAAACCGACAGTTAACTGATGATTACGCACTTAACCTGCTTTCCACGTACCTGCTCTGTAGCCCTCAACACCAGGTACATGGCTGTCAGCACAGTTGCCAGCATCTCCGAGCCTGAAGTCAGGGACAGAGAGCGCGATGAGAGGCAGTCCTTTGGTGGTATCTCCGAAATAAGAAGGGTGCAGTTTGGGGGCTGCCACAAATCTAAAGCCACAAATCTAAATGGATGCCTAAGTCTGCTAATGAGCTCCGGCTACATAAGTATGGGCGAGCTGTTGTAATCATTTGCCTAGTTCTAATTTAGGAATGTATTCCCCCCCCCCCCCGTTATACATCGGCACGGTTAGTGAAATCTAATACATGAAATGCTGTTGTAATCAATATTGTTGTTGGCCTAATTTTAGTAGTATTAGGCCTGAAAGTGTAGTGATTTTTTTATTGTATTCTTTCAATTATAAATTGGCCTAATTATGTTGCATGTTGTACTACTAGAGCATGTGTTTTTTGTTTATAGTTTTCTGGGTTAGTTGCTGTCAGTCCTCTAGTAGTTACTGTTATGATGGCCTTTAAAATATATATTTTGGTAATCACCAAGAAGATATTAAATATAAATACCTTTTCATTTGAAGCAGTATACCTTTCCTTATGCCCCAACATGCTTCACCCGTTAATCAGTTGAGATCTGGAGCTGAAATATTGGTAAGATTTTCTAAAGGAAACATGGTGAAACTGGTGAATAATGCTCCAGTCCTCGGTTACTGGGGGGGGGGGGGGGGGTAATTTGAGGCTAAGCGAAGTGCTCGCCTAGCGCACATAACCTGGCCCTTAGGGACGCTCCTTCACAGATAAATAACACTGCTGCTCATGTGAGTATGAGTGTGAGCAACAAAAAAGAGACAAGCCTAGATAAATGTCCTGTTTTCAAAAAGAGAAAACAGATTCCCTGTCCTCCTAAGCAGGGACGCCATAAGGCAGGGGGGAGTTAGGCAGTCAGGATGATTACAAATGAGGGACCCTAAATATTTTCAAACATAATTGGATTGGTCTGGGTTGAGGGCCTAAAATCGCAAGCGGCACCTCTGCTCCTCAATATTTCTGTATAGTCACAGAGAACACAGGGAATAGCCTACAAGCATCTCTAGATGGCAAAGATCTACGCCCAACACAGTACTGGTCTCTGTTAGTACACAAGTAGGTGGATGGATGGATAATTAGATTTAATATATGTGTCTCAAGTTCTGTTGCATTTTTTCTGTAGGTTTTGTTGGTCCCTGTGAGTTTTATGAAAATGTTCTTCTCTCCCATGCGTGGGTTTCCTGTGTGCAGCTTAAGTGAACTGCCCTTCATGAACGTCTCCCGAATAAGCAGGTAGAAAGTGGATGCATGATTAACAAACATTGCAATGCACTCAGAATAAGCTGTTACCTTGCCTTATGGTCATACACTAAAATAACCCGATATCTCTAAGGATAGACAGTATCTGGAAAATAGTAGTGATACTGAAGTTTTACTGAAGTAAAATTCTGCATTATGAATTTAGGCCTTAGCTTGTCTTTGTCAAGTTAACTGGTGCATTTTCAGAGACTGCAGACTATGATTTTATATGATTCTGCGATGGGCTGGCCCCCCATCCAGGGTTGTTCCCTGCCTCGTGCCCGTTGCTTCCGGGATAGGCTCTGGACCCCCCGCAACCCAGTAGGATACGCGGGTTGAAAATGGATGGGTGATTCTGGTTAAATGGGGTATTTAGCATATCGGTGCAGAAGGTGGACGGTGCATTTGGTTACATTTTCACACTTATTCTTTTCACTTAAAATTGTTTTATGAGTACACTATTATATTAAAATTATTGTATTAAAATTATTAGATTAAATTGGTATTCTTGGAGCTTTTGATATAGCTATTAAGGTAACACTTTACTTGAAGCTGTCATCTATGATGCATTATACATACCATCATAATGCATTATAATGGTTAGTATAAGCATAAATAAAGCTTAAAATAAATTACAGCATCTTCTATTAATAGTCATAATTCATTATAATGTTGATTATAATACTTCATAAGGTCCAATGAAGCTCTAATCTATAGTGCACTATGGATACCTTCATAGTGCATTATAATGGTAGAAGATAAGAATTAAGGATGCTTTGAACTGCATTATGAAGGTATCTATAATGCATTATAGAAGAGAGCTTCATAAAGCATTCATAATGCATAATACACATGGCTATAATGTGTTAATGCCTTTTTATAAATATTTATAACCACGTTTGTAATGCTTTATAAATGCATTATAATGTGTTATAAATGTCTTCATTGATTGTTATACATATAGCAATCATAGAAAATGTTGACGCGGTTCATGTAATTGACTAGCCAAATAGATACCTTGTTTGTTGCAGAGGTAGTACTGTATTCAAGGACCAAGCAGAGGAGGATGTACTGCAGATACTTGAATAGAGAGTCATCCTGGACACCTGTGAAGGGGAATCACTGGAGCTGATAACCACATTTGAAATCAGCATTTGGAATGCATGAGAGTATTATCCTTCGATTCCCAACAATCGGCTCCTTTATTCCGGTGGTGCCTCAGACTGCTCTGACAGACACTCCAGAAGAGGTCGGCCCACCCCCACTCTCACTACCCACATGGCCCAGAGCAATGAAACGCTGTAAACTAGTGCTTCTCAATCTGGTCCTTGGGGTCCCCCAGACAGTCCATGTTTTTGCTCCCTCCCTTGAGCTAATATTGGTCTTTCAGCAAACATGTCAGAGTGTCCGATGTCCTGGATGCAGACGCCGGCCTCTAGAGCTGGTGGATGGAGACAAAGCCCACTGTGCCCTCTTTCTGTCGGCAGAATATGAGCAGAAGAATAGAGGAGATTACCACAACAAAGCCAGCTAATAGTGTTGAAAGCACAAGCTTCCACAGTATTAGGAACTCTACATAGATTCCACTATGTTTAGACTGCGCTTTAACCATATGGGTACCAATTGGGCCAAGGTGTTTATATAATATTATATACGGTTATTGATAATATGACAAAGGGGCTGGCATTTGTCCTCTTGCCTCTGATAACCACACAACCAACTTCCTGGTTTTGAGAAATATATTTCTGCCAATACAAGAGATAATATTCCTATTTGTCTTTTCATTTGTTGGGGGGCTGCAGTGGACTTTAAGCTCCCAGTGACGCAGCTGGCACAAATCACTCAGATCTTGACAACTGGAAAAAAAACAAGACAGCAGCCCCTTTGCAGTGACTTGGAACAACTGCAAGTGCCTGTTGGGACTGTGGCAAAACACTTTTCTTTATGGTACCAATCAATCATAGGTACAGAGGTACACTGCTTGAGCAGAAGCAGAGCCTGGTGTCCTCGCTTTCTAACTGTTTAATGAAGACCCCACATGGACCATCTGTATTTATGAGCTGTACAAGCGGCCTGAGGGTGCTGGTATAGTGATAGAGCTGCTTCCATGTGTTCTGAAATGCACAGCATTTTTCAACTGGCAGTGATCCCATTTAGTGCCACATGGACAAATGTACGATCCACTATAGATACCTTAATAATGCATTATAATGGTATAAGAATAAAGGATGCTTTGTACTGCATTCTGAAGGTATTTATAGTGCATTATAGATGACAGCTTCATAGTCCATTCATAATGCATAATAAACATGGCTATAATGTATTATGCTGTTTTATAAATTGTTACCAAAGTGTTACCAAAGATATTAACACAGTTCACTCAAGAGCTTGGTGAGCTCATTATACTACTGAAAAAATAAACCTTATGTGGAACGAAATGTCTGAGGCAGACAAATCCCTTTAGAAAAGATATTGAAGAGTGTTCATAGCTATTCATCCCTAATGAAGAAATACACGATAATTTCACAAGTAGTGCAGAAAGTGACTGAAGCCAAAATCCAGGCTCATTTGTGGTGTTCTTGTAGACAATAAGCTGGAGGCAGAGTTTGCTATTACTTGGAATGCAACTATCAATGCTGAACCTAGATAATTCGGAGATGCGATTCATTACTGAGAGAGTAATCAAGCAAGCGAAATAACGAGTTACCGGCAGGCCCATCAGCAGATTTCTGAATAAGCTTGGTCTGCATTTAGTTATACAGAATTGAATTCTGGCCTGAAGGTTCACTGAAGGCAATAAAACGGAGGTTCGTACTTGTTAAAGGACAGAAATATATGTATCTCTGGGAAAAAAAAAGCTGGAAATGACTACTTTATCTGCATGCAGTTTCAGGTCAAGTGCATGTTTAAAGAGGATCCTGGAACTGTATGTCAGGGTGATGCTTTGGAAGAAGAGGAACTTTCTCACATAGCCGAAATGACCCTGAGAGCTACAGTTCTGGGAATCAGCATATTATTCCAGAACAAAAGGTGAGGGTGTGGTTTTATGGATAGGGACCATTTCCATACCAGACACAAGACACAGATCGGCACACAGATACAAATAGATATTCATGTATTTATGTAACTATTATACAATCAAGTATGACCAGCTGCCCGTGTTCATCGCTGCTGAGATGTGAGCCGTGAGTGTCAGGATGTGAACCCTCATTCATAATGTGTAGAGTTAACAGCAAAAGGCAGGAATGATGAGAGATCGGGGTGGGGATTAAGAGATGTGATCTGATGGAGGGAGCTCGCTCATTGGCCAGATTACCCTGACTGCAAGTTCGACGACATGTCGATCACAGTCAATGTAATTTGTTGACTGAATGATTCATTTAATCGTCTGATATTTACTAATATTGGGTTGGCATGTACCTACCTAAACTCATTGGCACAACATCACGGGGTGTGGTAAGAGAGCTTCTGCTTCTGTCTCCTGAAGGAACTGCTCTTGGAGGGTAGCTTGTAGGAGTTATCTGCTGTAGCCTGAGAGCCTCGCCCATGACCACCACAGCAGCACGAGATCAGGTAAAGCAGTGGTTAGACAGGTGGACTAATGAAAACCAGTGAAATGTTGATGTCCTCTGAAAGCCTGTGAAAGTCTGGAGACTGGGGAGGTACCTGTGCCCTGGGGGGGAGGCTTCAAATTACTGATCTTTCAGATGTGGGACATACTGCATGTCAAAATCTGGTCTAGTTTTGTTTATCTGCACAGTCTCCCGATCCTGCAGCACTCAACAGCCAATCCTGCAGGTGCTATGGCACTTTCTTACTCATCAGGAGCTTAATCCCAGAGGCCCAACATGGACCGTAATGAGTTGAAACCTACTGCACATTAGAAATTATCGTTACCTAGCAACTTGGGTCAATAATGCATTTTCTAATAAAAACCAAGGAACATAGTTATTGCTGCCAAAGATGGTTCGGTTTCTAAATAGCTATATAATGTAATTGATATTTTTTATGAGATTGTGTCAGCAAAAATGTATTTTACAATTAATCAGTGTGAATTTTACGATGGGTCCTGACCTGAGCCTGACTTGGTTAAGCAGTTAGAAGAAGGATAGTTGGATAGACAAAGTCGCAACAGGAAATATTATTTTGTATCATTATAAAATATCAGCTAATACATACCGGATTAAAGATTAAAACAGCATTTTGAGGCCTGCAAACTCATTAATACAAGAATGAACAGAATGTGGCAATAAGCAGGTTGAAAGACTTCCTAGCGTTTTCTTACATATTGGTATTAAAAGTCCTGCATAAAATGCAAGGATGCAATAAACTCAATGGAAAAAGAAGCATCAGTTTTGAGATTCAAATGCATAAAAATGTGTGTCTAACAGAAAAACTGTGAGACCTGCTTATCAGTAGAAGCGAGTTCCTGAGAGAATTCCACTCGAACCGCAAACGAATGATTAAAAGGCAGCACTAGCTGAATATTGGGATTTATGAGTCTGTTCTTTAATTTAAAGCTCTGGGGTTTTCGCTTCGCGAGTGTAAACGCCAACATGTACATGTATGAGTCTGCATCCTATCCAAGGTGTTCCAGGTACCTCCTGCAACACTGACCAGGATAAGTAATTATGGATGGATGGATGGATGGATGGAGAAAGCAGTTACAATGTTCACCGAAATCATTTATTACTCAGGCAGCATATGCAGTACTGGGTCATGATGGGGAGGAACCAGTTTACCTAAATGCATGTCTTTGTGCTGCAGCAGGAAACCCACAGGGATAGAATGCAAAGCACACACTCACCAGCGTGAGGCGACAGTGATGCACACCAGGTCCCCGCCCTAATTTCATAACAGGAAATTTGCAAGAGTTTGAGAATTTGAGTTAAAGATCATTTAAGATGAAAACTGTGGAAATATATTCTTTTAAGTTTAGTTTCTGTCTTTCTATCAAGTTATTCCATGAATTACTATCGACGCTGATATGCAAATGCCAACCACCAATAAATGTCATTATTTATGCAGAATCTCACTGAAGGTGAGTGATGATGGGGTGCACATTAAATTAGCAAATTCCATCTAGCAAATTCCATCTGGCTGTCCTACGTCTGAGTGTGGATCCAGTCACAGATTGACACTAAATGTGACTTTATTTATGTCTCATTTTAACAAGGCAAACTGCTGAACGCTGATATTTGACGGGGTGCCAAAATTGTATTATGACAGGTAGTAACTGCATAAAATATATTTCACCAGACGGTGAATGTTGCGTTGCTATAAATAGCACCAGGAATGAAAAGCTTCTGTTTCCTAGAAACGGGGATTTGTTTGTAGTGGTGAACCTACAATAAATATATCTGTGCAAAGCCTCATGGATGGGTTTTTCGGAGAATATTATTATGCATTAATGAATGACTGATCATAACACGGGGGCAAGAATTGAGTTCTAGTCATTTCATTCAGTGACTGTGTTCCAAGCTGCTTTCGTTATTGTCTCGTTGCGGCCTTTCCGGGGAGAGTCCATCCCCACTCAAACCTCCTTTCCGACTTAAGGCATTAACCCTAACAGCCTGAGCGAAAGGCTCCAAAGAGCGTTACACTGCAGCCTACAGGGAACCACAACACACCCTCTCTCACCCTCATCCAACACTGGCTCTCAATGGCCAGAATGTGCAGGAAACACATTTCTGGCTTGACTTGCTATTTGCAGGACTGCCAAACTTAACTTCTTATCCTACTTACGACACCAAAATAATGACTCCATCAGAGGCAGCTGGTGGTAAGATGAACTGCCACTTCCCATGCTGAATGGCCTGACTGGCAGGCTAAAGCCTCTTAGTGATGCTCCTAGGATCACTATAGTAACTGTGACGTGATGACCTGCAGGGATTCTGAGGATTATATTACCTTGAAGGCTGAGATCTTATCCTGCGTGGGTCTCTCTCCCATCACCCATAGCAGTCCTCCGACCAGTTTGCCCACAGCCAAACATGCCAGGTGGGGTGGCTTCCCCAGCACTGGCTTCAGTTGGAATATCACGAACCACCTCCTACTGTCTCTCCCCTGTGCTGAGATGCTGAATTGCAGATGCCACGATCCATGCTGAAACGGCCAACGCTATAGACCAGACCATTTCCATGCTTGCACTGCAAATGAAGGCCTGGTTGACAAACTGACAGGCCCAACTGGACTCTCAGGGCCCTCAACCAATGGTGGGGGCCTGAGCTTGACACTTGGGAGGAACCTTAAGAGAAATGGAACCACCTCTTTCCAGAGAACAAGACCATACCTACTGATCCCAATGTGCTTTGGGACCCACCACCCCGATCCACTTGCTTCAGGAGTAGCATCCCTTTGTGTTACATGATTCCAGGAGCACCATCACTGGGCTTTATGGTATTGGACAAGTATTACGATTGTTCTGATCCCAGGATCTCACCCAGAAGAACCAACTATGACTATGTCTCGTGGACCAAAGATGCTGAACTCATTCCAGCTATTAAAAGAGTTCCTAACCAATGTCCTGGTTCCCCACACCTCTGACTTAAAGTTATACTTCCAGCTTTATACCAAAGTCTCAGGTGGGCCTGGGGGCCATCATCTTCCGTGACTTTTGGGGTGAGGAACACCCGGTGCTCGCCCTTGCCGAATGATGGTACGCTGCCATCGAACAGGAGGCCCTGGTCATCAAATAGGGGGCAGCATATGGGGGCTGAGCCTTTGTGCCTGTAGTCAGAAGGTCGCCGGTTCAAACCCAGCCTCAGCGCGTCTGCATGTCCTTGAGCAAGACCCTTAACCCCCAACTCCCTGGACGCCCCAACAGGTGGCTGCCCTTCACAGACAGCTTATTCTACAAAGAGTAAGTTGAGGGAGGCGTAAAGACAATTTCCCCTCAGGGATCAATAAAAGTATCTAATATTATTATAAATAGGCCACGCACAAGTTGAGATATTATCTTCTCTGGAGGCCCTTCACCCTCCTCACAGGCCACTGCAGTGGATGGCCAGGACCAGGAAGACTAACACTTGAGTGAGCAGCTGGTTCCTCACCCTTCAGGACATTGATGTTCCAGTGACGGACAGCCTATGGGGATGCAAATGACCTCCTTCACATTGCGCCGTCTTTGGGCCACCACAGTGTGTACCCCTCCATCCACCCCCCTTGTACTGTACTGTTTGGGGAAGAGGTGCTTCCTACTAATTGGTGACCACAGCTCAATTGCCACCATATAATGTCCCTAAATAAATCTCACCCCTCAAAGAGTATTTAACTATGCCTTAATCTCATGCTCCTCCTTACCTGCCATGTAAAAAACAATTGTACATTTTTATCACTGGTAGGTTGAAGTTCTAGAATTTACACTGTCAGTTAAATCACAGACCTACATGAATGGTACCTTAATTGATGAAACCACTAAATTATCAAGCTAAGAGCTGCTGGAAGCTAAATGCATCCATACTGGTTGTATTAGGTAATTAAATGTGTATAAACTTCTAATAGTTCTATCTTTTGCTTATAGTCATATTAGTAATTAGATCTTGTGCCTGCAAGACAGACTGATCCTGCTGAATAATGACAGATGGATTTAGATCCCATGCTGTAGGAAATAAAATTATTATTTATTAAACCAGATACAACTTCAGATATCATTTTTGAACTAAAAAAATAAGAATTATACAATTAAAAGGGGCTGTGATGTAAATCTTGGGAGCAAGAGGCCACTGTTGATGCAGATTTGCTCCATCAGATCCTCTCTTTATGCCTGATCTGAGTGACCATACATATTGCGAGATATTTGTCTGTTTTCTTGTTTCTTTTGTTTGGAAGTTTCTGTTTTGTAGACATGCATATATATATATATATATATATATATAGCATATATATAGCCAATCCCCGATGAAGAGTAAAATACATGTTTTCATCTACAATGGCATGCTCTAGTGGCCAAAGAGTGACATTGCAATATTTACTGCATGACTTTCTTGATTTTTGGTGACTTTTGTTCACACTATTAACTGTAAAACATCCTGTTTTAGAGCTATTTGGATGTACATGCACATGGAAGTTTTTACACAGAATGTAACTCATGTTAAATTTAAAATTGTACAGATCTTCATATTTTTCTAAATACGAGAATTAACTGGGGAATGGGGGTAGGTCATGTGATCATTCTTATACCATATATTATAGCAGAGTTTTTGCTCATTGTGATTTGCTGATATTGTGCATGAAACTCATTAGATTATGACAAAGTGATTGAAAGTATGACAGACAGCCAGATGATAGATAGATAGATAGATAGATAGATAGATAGATAGATAGATAGATAGATAGATAGATAGATAGATAGATAGAGTCCAAAGACAGAAACCCATTGTGTCTATGAAAATAAATACCTCTAGGCAGAATTCATGGTTCCATTCCCCATTTTATTTAACCAGGATTAAAACAATGGTTCACACAGATTGTTTTAACTGAATTTGCATTCAAATCCCCCCCAACACACACACACACACACACACACACACACACTTCTTCAAAGAGCCCAGAGGCCAATGTTAATACAGCCCTCATTTTCAGTCCTTTGTTTCCTGTGGTAACATCCCTGTTAGACGTTTCATGATGATCTGCACTCAGTGTGCAGAATAAGACAACAAAACACCTGGACACACCACCTGGCAGGGCAAGTCTTGCAGGAAATATGACAGGTAGTATGAAAGGGGCACAAAACAGTCAAAGCTTAATTGTAAGTTTAACTTCAGTTGCTCATTTCTATATATTTCCAATGTGTTAAACAAAAATATCCCTAAATCTAAGACATTTACAAGCCAGGAAATGACAGGGATACTGAAGGCAGGAGTGGAAACTTAATTAGCTGCGTTCACATCCACAGTGACATTAAGCAGCATGAATGCGACAAATTAATATTGTAAAACAATTTGTTGCATGACACTGGTTTTATTGACAGTTCTTCATTTTCATGCCCCATCATATACATAAATTCACTCACATGTTCACATACTGTGAGAAATTTAGTCACAAATTGATTGAATGTATTTGGACTGTGTGAAGTAACCAATTTAAACGCATTGCTGTTACAGCTATTTAATATTTGTTAATGCATATAGAGCCAAATAAGACTTTTCTTGCTTAAATGACAGATGACTATAATTAATGTGCTTTATATTTAAAGGGCAAGGCTGGTGCAATTCATCAAAAATTAATCAAGAATGACATTCAGAACCTGTAATTTTTAAAATTCTGTTAATACTTTCCCCAGTGGGTGTCCATCTACTGTTCCCTTAAAAAATACTACTGAGGGGAATTGAAACACCGAGCCGATTGAGTGACTCCAGCAGCTTGTACCAAAGAAAACAGTCTGTGTCCATCATCTTGACACACTGTGGCTCTTAGTGAAGACGACACCGATCAATAAGGTCAAATGTCAACACTGCGGAAGAACAGTTTCCATCACCAAAGGTTGTATCACCAATCGGTTTCAGCATTAACAATATTTAAAATACAGTGGAAATCGCTTATAGTGATCACGATTATAGTGATCGAATGCTCATATGGATCAAAAAGCTTGGGATAGAATAATCTGGAACAAAACAAATACTGTTTACATAATTTGCTTATAGTAATCAAGCAATCTCTTTACAGTGTTCATTTTGGGTCTTTTTATGCATAACAACATATGGAAGAAATTAAAATTAGGGTAATTCTTCCTTTTTTTTTACTTGCCTACTTTTCCTTGCGGTAACCCAGTCTGCTTCTGGTTAGCTACCCGTGGCTAATGCTGCGTGCACAGAAAACACAACGGGAAAAAGAAAGTCATTTTCTCTCATTGATGAATGTAGACTCATTAAAGGTTATTATAAACTGTCAAAGACGAGCCAAAGAGATGCAGCAGCGAAACTACAATAAGCTGTATTTTATGTACTGTATTGCAGTATAGGGCAGCAATTCTCAACCTGTGGGTCGTGACCCAAATTCCAAAAGGGTCACGAAGCAGAGTTGGAAATGTAAGCAGTTTAAAACCAGCAAGCTCCTATGCTGATCCACGATCAGATTTACAAGCCCCAATTATAGTATTAAGTTATGTAATCGGGTCTGCAAATGCGTAGTGCAAAACTAATGAAAATTCAACCAATCCAAGAAGCCCAAGTATTGGGTTGTTTGCTTCATTCAGTAAAAATATCTCAATTTATTGATTTTATAACATAAATCATTACTTTATTCATGTTTACAAAATAAATAACATATTAGAAACAACTTTTAAGTAAAACATTAATTTCAAGTTGCAATAAATTGAAACACAAATTATAGCTCCTATAGAGCTGTTCTGAGTTTAAAAAGTTAATTGATAAGCAGGTGCCTATTTAATTAGTAACAATAGTAACAATAACATAAACACACCAGAGATATTTAGTATCTCTTTGGGAGCCAGTGTCTACAATTGCAATTAATAGCAAAATTTCAAAAACAGAACTGAATGAGTCAACAAAACTTATGACACTTAATAGAAAGAAAATCTGTGTGGATGATATGTGTAGATAAGTTAAATATTGATTGCCAAAGGACTTTTGTTATGAAACCAATAAATGTCCAACATTTCTGCATTATTAGGCAGGCGTCCCCAGACTCGCTGTGAGCACTGGTATTTGCACATTAAACCTGAGGATCAACAATTAAGTTATTTATTTACTTTATTGACTAGGGGGCAGCGTGTGACTCAGTGGGCTAAGCCTCTGTGCCTGTGATCTGGTCAGTGGTTTGAACCCGGCCTTTAAGCAAAGCCCTTAAACCCCAGCTCCCTGGGAGCCACAACAGGCGGCTGCCCTTTGCAACCAGTTTGCTCTCACCTACAGAGAGCAATTGGGGGGGTGTGAAGAGAATTTCTCCATGGGGTTCGATAAAGTATCAGTTATTATTATTGTACTCTTTACGTCATTAAGCTTGTTTTAATAAGCTAGGTAGGCATACCATACTTGCAGTCCATCTGGAGCGGAAACTTACCGTGTACAAAAATCTGCTTCCACTTCTCACTGGCAGTTTATGGAATAGTCAAGTTTTATAGTCTAAAACAAGGAAATAATGGGTAGGGGTAAGTATGGTGCTGTCCGTAGGGACCCCCGACGGTCCACGTGTGGGGTATCACTATGTATGTTAAAGATTTTCCAAATCTCACTCAGCCCATTTTTTTGTTCTTGAGATGAGACCAGTGACCCAAAGACAGGCTTCCTCATCCCATGTTACGTTGCTAAGAAATAAAACTCATTCAGTCGTCATGTAATCTAATGAAGAACTTCATCCACAGAAATGTTCTTGAAAACACTCTCTGGCCACTTTATTAGGTACACCTGCTCAGCCGCTCATGGAAGCAAGTATCTAATCAGTCAATCATATGTCACAGTGCATAGAATCATGTAGATACAGCTCAGGAGCTTCAGGTAAAGTTCACATCAAATGCCAGAATGGGAAAGAAAGGTAATTTAAGTGACATGGTTGCTGGTGCCAGACAGGCTTGTATGAGCATTTCAGAAACTGCTGATCTGGGATTTTTATCCACAACCATCTCTAGGGTTTACAGAAATGGGTCAAAAAGAAGAAAAAAAAACATCCAGTGAGTGGAGGTTCTCTGGGCAAAAATGCCTTGTTGATGGCAGGGGTCAGAAAAGAATGACCAAACTGGTTCAAGCTGATAGAAAGGCAAGAGTAACTGAAATAACAGGCTCCTTCTCTGGATGCACGACACGTCAAGCCTTGAAGCAGACAGGCTACGGCAGCAGAAGGCCGCACCGGGCGGCACCCCTGTCAGCTAAGATAAGGAAACTGAGGCTACAGTGGGCACCGGCTCACCAAACCTGGACAAAGGAAGATGGGAATAACATTGCCTGGTCAGATGCGTTTCGATTTCTGCTGCAACATTCAGACTCTAAACAACATGATAGTATGGATTCGTCCTGCACTGTATGAACAGTTAAAGTTGTTGGTGGTGTAGGGGTGTGGGGGGATATTCTCATGGCACATTTTAGTACCAGTTGAGGACGCCATAGCCTACCTGAGTATTGTTACTGACCAGATCCATCCCTTTATGACCACAGTGTACCCAGCTTCTAATGGCTACATCCAGCAGCATGCCATGTCACAGAGCTCATATCATCTCAGACTGCCATCTTGAACGTGACAATGAACTCGCTGTACTCGGCCTCTGCAGCAGCCGGATCTCCATCCAATACAGCGCCTATGGAATGTGGCACAAAGAGGGATTTACATCAAGAAGGCATAGCTGACAAATCTGCGACAACTGCCTGACACGATCAAGCAAGCATGGACCAAGGTCTCTGAGGAACGCCTTTCGCACCTCACTGAATCTATGCCCACGAAGAATTAAGGCAGTTCTGAAGGCAAAGGCAGGTCCAAACAGGTAGTAGCAAGGTATACCTAATAAAGTGGCCAGTAAGTGTATGCGTGCAGAATGCCTCCAACCTTGGGTCCAGTGCTGCCCGGGTTAGGCTCCAGGCTCCCAAAGCAGGACAAACAGCTGGAAGGTGGCTAAACATTAGACTGCCATGATTCCTGCAGACGGAGCGCTCTTCACTCCTTTAGTCGTCAATGTGTTTGCATGATGCAGAGTTTCTCTCAGTAGCGTCCAAATGACTGTTTGACACACTCAGCACTGAGTGTAAAAGTCACAAAAGCACATTTATTTCGCTCTTGTTGACA
>JABFEA020000039.1:9231811-9251581 GCA_019775915.2 Cyphomyrus plagiostoma | reverse complement strand
GCCCCCCCCCCCCCCCCCGGGGCCCCGGCCCGGGGCCGCCCCCCATGAACGCAAGAGCTGGCAGTGGTCACTGTTGGGCACAGGCCCTGGGGCACCACCTGCGGCGCGAGCGTCTGTTCAGTGTGTCATTGTCTCACCTCCAAGGGTTGCGAGGGGAGACTGGATTTTTTTTTTTCCTCCACGCTTACGCTCTCGCACCTCTATTGGTTTCGTCATTCTCAAATATCCACTGGCCATATTGGGCCATATTGTCTCGTTGCCTCCGTCTGTTCTTGCTCCTCTCCCTGTAAAAATGCTTCACCGTTTATCTGCGTCGCATTAACAAATAACTGCAAATGTCAAGAATCCACTAATGCGAACCACAACGTATTGAAGTAGTATGACGAGGGATCGTTTATTTGGCCACTGAATGCACGCGAATTACTTCAGTACAGAATACTATAAACAACCAGCAAAAGTCATTCAAGGAACGGCTTATAAATATAGATTAAAGCTAACTGAAGATTCTATTCCTTTTTCTCATCATATTGTTTTCTGAAAACGCAAAAATTAAAATGAAATAAATAAAGATAGGACATGATCACAGACGCTAAATTATTTTCTGGGGCAAACCCCAGACTAGCATCCTTAGACTAAAAGGAACGGTGAGTAACCATGACAACGAGGCGTACAGGGCGGGCGCCCTGGCAGACGTGCTGGTGCCTTCTCCCGTACTCCAGGGTGTTTCCATAGCAACCCATCAAGTCAGGTGACTTCCACTACCAGTGCCAAATGGCTCACAACCTTGTTATTATTTTTAATCGAGTGCAGCGATGGATTTTTTATTACAGTGAATTAACACAGAGACATCTACCACATTTCCTAAGTGATAATATTCTTATACTATTCCAAAAAGTGTAATAATAATAGCCAATATGTGTGATTAAAATGCAAATAGTTTTAACGATAAAATAAAGTAATAAATACACGGATGTAAGCCATTTGGTGAACCCCCACGAGACAAGAGAAGACGTCGTGATGGGAACAAAGAAGGGGTGAAATTGTAGGTAATAACATTCTGGGTATATAATACATGAGTAATATTCAAATGATTGAACAGAAAGAACTCTGTTATGTTAAATGACGAAGGAAACACCTCTGACTACTCGCTGGCGAAAAGCGCGCTCATAGTTGTACTTGCGTCCCGCGCTGCTCCCTAGCTCTGCTGAAACCGTATTGTTGCATTCCATTACAGATAGGAACTTAGGTATAAAATAAAACCTTTCAGCCACATTCATCATATAGCTTTTCAGGCATATGTGCAACTACTGAAATGTATGATCATTACTTCATAGTATTCTTGATTTATCTTATGATACAGCCTATGAAAGAACATTTTTATTTTGGTTACTATGAACATCTATTGCATATATTAAACGATTTAAACCGCAAACATGGATATGAATGAAGTAATGTGACGTCTGATCAGTTCGTTCGTATTTGATTCAGCAAACACGCATTTCACCTCACGTTCAGTGGTCGCCATCTCCTTGTCTTTCCATGGCACCTTCTGCCTACGTGCATATCTCAAGCGTCACTCTCCATACCTGTAGATTCTTACAGATTATAGCGCCACGTTGTTTACATACCAAAAGTATCAGTGGCAAAAGAGACCTCTTTAACTGACACACCGGAATCATTCCATAGCTTAAATTTATGAGGCTTCCGTGTACATGACAGTATGGTTAAGAGCAAATCTGTGTTAAATAATCAGTCGGATAGTTAATGTGTGTATGTCAAAGAAATGCATAAGCAACTTAAATCCACACCCCCAACAAAGACTCAAATTCAGACAGCATCGCTTCTTTACAAGAAAAGGCAGTGGAATACAATGAGGACACACCCTCGTTTTACGCACAAACCTTACGATTCAGAGCAAGTGCACAAAAGTCAAAAACTTCTCTTTGATATATTTTAATTCCCGAGGTGCAATGCATTTGCAGCATGAAATACAATTATTCTAAACAGTAATGGAAATCGCTATGTCTTTGTTGATAAACTTGAGCTTCGCATGCATCACCATCAATTACATTTGCTATAAACCTACACATGCATTGAATAAATTTGCACTGACGTTCAGCTAAGCATCCCATGTATATTTAATGAACGATTCACCCCTGGCTCCTTCCATACTATGAGGCAGCACGAAGGTGGTTCGCTTTGATGAACAATCAACATCTTTCCACTATACTCCCGTCTACTCGATAGACAGACTCACCTACTACGCAAAAAACTACATGCGTATTAAATGACTTTTTTTATTCAAAACGCCATCAGTGCAACACAAAAAGCGACTCGTATAAACTGCATTTGCTCAAATAAAACACGAAATGAAAACTTATTTTCTTACCTTTCATTCGCCTTGCTATTACACGGGCGTAAAAACTATATCAACACTGAGAGTTATTTAAATTAATTACAGCACTGCTTTATTAAACTAATTTAGTATTGAATCTTCTCGGTATTCTCTGTATACTGTGCTATCCACGCCCTACTCTTTAGAAGTTGTCTCTCTAGGTTGGATTCTCAGAGAAAAAGACAAAAACACGTGGGTGTCCTTCTCCAAATGAAATGCAAATCAGATATCTTTCTTTTTTTGACAATCGATAAAAAAGTTGCGTTTTTAAAACAGTCCTGAACGGAGCATCTAAACACGCGTCCCTCTTCCCTGCGTTAACGCCTTTCTTTGAGCGCCTTTGCCCGTCTCTCGCTCGCTCGTAGTTAATGCCCGCCTCACCCACTGATGGACAAGCAGAGGTCATCGGTGCAAGGGTAGGTAATCGCGCATTTGGCTTTGGGCTTGAGGCAACAGGCAGCCCGGTGTTTTATCTGTACTATGTAAAAAGAAAAAAAGAAAAAAATATATATAAATGTATGGTAATAGATAATAACTGTTAGGATGAGTGCCCTTTCACACATTCTATTAATATAATTTAATTTTTATTTAATATGCTTATTATTTAGATCAATATTACATAGTCATGTAATATGTTACATAGTCATGTAATATTAATGCATAAACTGTAAGTTTTTACAACCATAATAAATCCATTTGTGTGACATTTGTGTTAATATTTTCCTGACCCTTTTCCTTATACCTTTAGTTACCTTCATACAGCCTTCCATGGGTACGGAAAAATGACTGGAAAATCCCTCCCCAAAAAGAGGCAATATTCAGTTTATTAATGAGAATAGTTCCCGTTTGATTTGTGCAGTAATATTTATAGCATCATACATGCAAAGTGTTCTTCTGGAGTACTAAAACGAGCTATACTAAGAACATACTAACATACACTAAATTACCCTACCTGCTCTTTCTTAAAAATCACTGTAAATTTCTTTTGGAGTAGTACATGGAGTAGATGTTTTAAAATTAGTTTAATAACGTCCACAGACAATCATTGCAATCAAGGACATAAAAACAGAACTGAGGTTCATTCAGAAACACAGGCAAATGATTCCCATGATAGAAAAGTGTGAGGTCAGTGTGAGATATTGCTTTGTTATCACAATGAATCCTTTCTAAGTCTTTGCTCCAGGATTTACACACAACATTCATAAAACCGGAGCCAGTGTATATTGTACAGGGTTAAATTATTAATTAGTGGCTGACTAAGACCTGTTACATATTGAACACTAACATAATCAATGAATTTAAACAATACAACAGTGGCTTTGCATAACTGTATAGTTTTCCAAGAGCCATATTAAACAGATTATTTTACCTCAATACCTTGCGTCATGATTTATTACTGTGATTTTCTATTTCATCTGTATAAAAATTTCTTGACCCACTTTTACGATTTTGTTCATTCCCTGCAGCAGGCTCGTGTCCCCTTTCCCTTGTAGATTTGAGGGGGCTTAACCCGATTACCGTGGGCCCAATGTAAAGTGCATAGATTTCAAGTCCTCCTATTCTGCACTACAAAGGCAAGACGCAGTAAGTGCATATTGTATCAAAGTTGAGTTTGACCGAAATCAAGTGTCTTAGGTTCTGTTTTATCGTGACAAAAATTCTTAGTTCAACTGCCCTGTTTTGAACAAAAAAAAAAGAGTGAAAAATTACAGTAACAGAAATAGGTAGACACCCCTTTTCACAGTGTCAGTGTCAGTGTAGTTGGAGTGTAGTTGCAATGTTTTGCCTTTGTAGAGAAGCTCTGTTTTATAAGTTGTCCACTCCTCCTGGGTCTTTGTCCATCAGAGAAGAATTCCAGGGATCGTCATCAGATGAGGTGCTTGGCGCCAGGATCTTTCTGATGATGGAGGAAGACGTTCGATCATGACATCGATTCCTGCAGGATTGCATCAATTAAAACGTGTTTAATATCATGTAGAATTATCTAAAGTCATGGAAAATCATCCATCTCTACACAAATATTCATTCGTAAAATCACCGTCGAAATTTTGTTTCCAGGTCCATGAAATGCTTTAGGCATTTTCGGCATTGCATGTCTGTAACATCTGAATGGTCTTACAGCCTTGCCCCTCTGCTGCATCATATTTAACAATATCAAACTTAATAATTTGGGTGGAGGAAAGCAAGTAAGACTGTTGCCTTACTTGTTCACGGATTTGGACTGGAATCCCTCTTTTGTGGTGTGTGTGTGTGTGTGTGTGTGTGTGTGTGTGTGTGGAGTTTGCATGTTCTACCTGTGTCTCAGGTTTCCTCCAATGAAATGCAGCTATGCTAATTTCTGTCTTTAAATTGCCCAGTGTGAGTGTGCGTATATGCAACACCGTAGATGTAGTGTCATCTGATGTCCTGTTTGTCAGGTTCAGACAATGGACTATCCTTGCAGGATATGTGCTTCCCAGCTGGAGCAAATATACCCCAGAGTATGGAGAGTGACCTTACCTGCATTGTGGTGTAGATCCAGGGCAGCAAAGCGGTGACATTGCTGTAGACACCAGGGCTTTCCGGCTGTGCACATCCTGCTCCCCAGCTGGTCACACCTGCCAGGTACCACAGCTTGTTGCTGTCCTGGCAGACCATTGGGCCACCGCTGTCTCCCTGAACAACAAGGGAGAATAACACAAGATTTCATATGTGTCTGCTTGGATTGGATTGTTGGTAAGCAGTCAGTTATTACACATACCACTGAAAAACGTTTCGAAAATGATGCTGCGTTCTTGTAGCCATCCAACAAGATATCACTAACTTTTTGGGGAACCAAAGAGATCCTTGTCGCTTACTTTTTTACTGTTTATTTGTATATATTATAATGTGAAATAATGTGTCTTTCAGCACAAATAAATACTTATTGCCTAGATAAAGAGCTTTGGCCTCATATGACTTTTGCACAATACGATGACTGGATAGACGTGTTTAATTCAGAATTCGTAGGGAGGCAAGGGGATACGATTGAGTCCACCCACCTGACAGGAGTCTTTACCCCCACTGAGGTAACCAGCGCAGATCATATTATTGGTGATTTGGCCACCATAAACACTGGCACCATTGCAGACTGAGGTGGATATGATGCCCACATTCACCATCATCAGGTTGGTGGATACAGTTGCTGCACAATATACATAAATAAGAAGACTTATAATCATGAAATTATCAGAAGCACTGGCTACAAAACCTCATGTACAAGTTTTATTTAATTCATTACTATCCATCTATTCATCCATCCGTTAACTTCCGCTTATCCAAAGTCGGGTCGCGGGGGCAGCAGTCTCAGCAGGGAAACACAGACTTCCCTCTCCCCAGTCACTTCCTCCAGCTCCTCTGGGGGAATCCCGAGGCGTTCCCAGGTCAGCCGAGAGACATAGTCCCTCCAGCATGTCCTGGGTCTTCCCCGGGGTCTCCTCCCAGTGGGACATGCCCGGAACACCTCACCAGGGAGGCGTCCAGGAGGGATCCTAAGGAGATCCTCGAGCCACCTCATCTGGCTCCTCTCAATGCGGAGGAGCAGCGGCTCTACTCTGAGTCCCTCCCGAATGACCGAGCTCCTCACCCTGTCTCTACGGGAGAGCCCAGCCACCCTGCGGAGGAAACTCATTTCGGCCGCTTGTACTCGCGATCTCGTTCTTTCGGTCACTACCCACAGCTCGTGACCATAGGTGAGGGTAGGAATGTAGATTGATTGGTAAATTGAGAGCTTTGCCTTTTGGCTCAGCTCCTTCTTCACTATGACAGACCGATGCAGCACCTGCATCACTGCTGACGCCGCACCGATCCGCCTCCCGCTCCAGCCTTCCCTCACTCGTGAACAAGACCTGAGATACTTCAACTCCACCACTTGGGGAAGGACCTCCTCCCTGATCCGGAGAGATCACTCCACCATTTTCGGGCTGAAGATCACGGTCTTAGATTTTGAGATGCCAATTTTCATTCTAGCCACTTCACACTTGTCTGCGAACTGTCCCAGTGAGAGCCAAAGGTCACGGTACGATGAAGCCAACAGAATCACATCATCTACAAACAGCAGAGACCTAATCCTGAGGTCACCAAACCGGACACTCTCAACGCCCTGGCTGCGCCTAGAAATCCTGTCCATAAAGGTTATGAACACAATCGGTGATAAAGGGCAGCCCTGGCGGAGTCCAACTGTCACCGGGAACGAGTCCAACTTACTGCCGGCAATGCGGACCAAGCTATGACACTGGTTGTACAGGACTAAAGGCAGCCTGCCACCCCATACTCCTGGAGCACTCCCCACAGGACTCCCCGAGGGACGCGGTCGAATGCCTTCTCCAAGTCCACAAAGCACATGTAGACTGGTTGGGCAAACTCCCATGCACCCTCCAGGACCCTGCCGAGAGTATAGAGCTGGTCCACTGTTCCACGGCCAGGACGAAAACCACACTGCTCCTCCTGAATCCGAGGTTCAACTATCCGATGGACCCTCCGCTCCAGCACCCCTGAATAGACCTTACCAGGGAGGCTGAGGAGTGTGATCCCCCTATACTTGGAACACATCCTCCGGTCTCCCTTCTTGAAGATGGGGACCACCACCCCGGTCTGCCAATCCAGAGGCACCGCCTCGATGTCCATGTGATGCCACAGATACGTGTCAACCAAGACAGCCCTGCAACATCCAGAGCCTTGAGGAACTCCAGGCAAACTCCTCCCTAATTTTTGCCTCAGGGACCGCTGAAACTGCGTTCCACTTGCCCCGTCGGTACTCTCATCAGCTGCTTCCGGAGTCCCACAGGCCAAAAAGGCCCAATAGGACTCCTTCTTCAACTTGATGGCATCCCTCACCACCTGTGTCCGGCCAAGTGCACATATGGACACCCTTATGCTTGAACATGGTGTTCATTATGGACAATCCGTGATGAGCACAGAAAACCAACAACAAAATATCACTCGGGTTCAGATCGGGGGGGGGCGTTCCTTCCAATAATGCCCCTCCAGGTCTCATTCTCCCCCAGCAGAACAAGAGAATCTCCAGAAAAAGTGCCCTCCAATACCCCTTCCAAGGACTCCAAAAACGGTGGGTATTCTGAACTGCTGTTTGGCGCATAAGCGCAAACAACAGTCAGGGCCCGTCCCCCCACCCGAAGGCGAAGGGAGGTTACCATCTCGTCCACCGCGGTAAACCCCAATGTACAGGCGCCCAGCCAGGAGGCAATAAGTATGCCCACCCCTGCCCGCCACCTCTCCCCACGAGCAACTCCAGAGTGGTAGAGGGTCCAACCCCTTCGAGGAAACTGGTTCCAGAGCCCAAGCCGTGCGTGGAGGAGAACCTGACTATATCTGGTCAGAACCTCACAGCCTCGCGCACCAGCTCAGGATCTTCCCCACCAGAGAGGTGACATTCCTTGTCCCTAGAGCTAGCTTCAGCAGCCGAGGATTGGATCGCCAAAGTCCCCGGCTTCAGCTACTGCCCAACTCACACTGCACCCGACCCCAATGGCCCCTCCTACAGGTGGTGAGCCCATTAGAGGGGGAACCCGCGTGCCTTGTTCAAGCTGTGCCCAACCAGGAACCATGGGTGCAGGCCTGGCCACCAGGGGGGGGCTCTGGTGACCCGTGTCCTGGTTCCTCACCCAGGACCTATTTACCTTGGGTGACCCTACCAGGGGCATAAAGCCCCGGGCAACTTAGCTCCTGGAATCATTGGAACACGCAAACCCCTCCATCATGACAAGGTGTCGGCTCCAGGAGAGGTAGTTCATTATTATGTATATTTTTATTAAGGCTGTAGCATAGGTGCATAATTTATAAAGATACACGAGAATTTAGATATCACACTTTCATCACATTACATTTGAAACTGTAAACTGAAAGTTGAACTCCAGCATTTCATTTTTTTTCTCACTTCTGCTTTTTACATTACAGCTAAACATATTCTTGACATACGTCCTTGTTCTACCATCTCCAGATAAATATGTGTATTTATTTATTTGTTTATTTTATTTATTTAACCAGGCTTGTCCCATTGAGATCACAGATTACGTCCAATGTATACAATCTGTATGGCTGCAGGATGTATGCACACAGAGAGGTGTATTAATTGTTTATTTATTCAAAATATTTCACTGTTTGTATGTTGAATGCATGATTGATTGTCAGAGGCGGGGATGATGACAGCACACTTTTTATAGTTTTTAAAGTTTTATAGTTTTTTTAAAAAAAACTTTACTTAATACTAATGTTTGTGTGCATGCATACTTACATGGAAAGATGACAGTTAGGAATCTTTAATCTATTCTCTATTTTTTTTTTTTTTTACCAATCCCCTGCACCCAGCCCTCATTTCAAGTTCTTCTGACCTGAACCCTGTGATGTTACCCCGTAGCCAGAGGTATAGCAGGTGGTTCCAGGGGCAAACCTCTGGTTGAAGGCAGGAAGACAGACTGGTGCAAAGGTATCTGCATGATATACAAATACACACATCAGAAAAAACAACAGCCCCCCCCATGGGAGAGAGCCACGGCCAAGGCAAGTACAGCAACCGTTAGGTACCACTTACTTGAGAAGGCCACTTGCTGAGCTAGTTTGAGCAGGGTGATGTCATAATCATTGCTTTTATTGTTGTAATTCTCATTTATAAAAATGCCAGTCACTTGTATTGGGGAAGGCAGCTGGTTCTGAGAGATCATTCCTCCATAAACTTCCCAGTTGCTGGGGTTTGAGGAATCTGGGGTCTTCCTGGGGTAATTTAAATACAAAGATACGGTGGTCTTTGGATATTCTTACATTTTTGGAGGAATTCACATGAGCTGTCAAGTTTTACATTGATAAGTACACAGTGTCCTGAAACAATGGAATTTGGGGTTTAATTTATTTATCGTATATTTTTTAATCTCTGGTCTTCTATATCAAAATTTACTTTTGGAACCTTCATCATTGCAGATCATATCTTCAAGTTTGGTGACAGTCATTCCCCCAGATCAGGGGTAGACCGGCCACTTGGCACACCAGACTTTTCCCCAGGGGGCTGATGGGGTTGTGGGCTGGCAGAATTTGCGGTGGGGGACTGATTGTCAAAATTCACTGTGCACCTCCCCCATCCCCCCAGGTAGGAAAACTTTTTCATAGTTATGTGTGGTGGGTCAACTTTTACACCAGTCCAGACCTGCCCCAAATGGATGTTATTTTATGGGATATTTTACAAATTTCAATGAATAATTCATTTTTATGCCTTTTCAACTTCTTTCATATAAATTACAATAAAAGCAATTGAAAAGAAAATTTTAAAATACAGTGACAATTATACAATGAATTGCAATTAAATACATATATAAGTAATACAAATAGAATATGTTCATGTGAAGGCTCTAACCCCCAGGTGGAGACGGATCTTTGCACTAACCATTTGAAGCAGTGTGCAGCCGACACTACAAAGTTGGGGGCAATCAAGGAGCCGCCACACATATGTGAGCCCTTGTAGTGGAGGCTGACTTGCCAGGGCCACTGGCCCAGTGTGGCTGGAGTGCCCCCTACGATCCGGGTGCCAGTGTACTGCTGACCACATTCTAGGGTCAGAGAGGAAACAAGCAAAACATCATGTAAGCAAGCAAAACATTGTGTAAGAAGGCAGGCAAAACATCATGTAAGCAAGCAAGCAAAACATTGTGTAAGCAAGCAAGCAAAACATCGTGTAAGCAAGCAAGCAAAACATTGTGTAAGCAAGCAAGCAAAACATCGTGTAAGCAAGCAAGCAAAACATCGTGTAAGCAAGCAAGCAAAACATCGTGTAAGCAAGCAAGCAAAACATCATGTAAGCAAGCAAGCAAAATATCGTGCTAATGATGTACAAAACCCAATTATGGAGGAACACTTTGGTTTATATAACCACTTCATTCTAAGTCAATTATTCAAATCATTCCACAGGTATTTAGGTTAATTTTGCACAGCTTCTGTTTGCGGAGAAATGGGCCCACATAAAGAAAGGATGTGCAATTTTATTTAAGGCTTGTTTAAGGTTCATGGACATTTGCATGATGAGAACCTCCACACACAATGTGGCGCAACAAAAGACCATTTTATCAATGTAAAGAGAAGAGCTGTATCGACCAGAGGCAATGTTGCCAACTTGATATAGTTTATATCTAATTCGTTATTTTTCAATAATTACACAAAAGTGTTTGAGATATAGCAAGTGCCAGAAATATCCACTAACACCCATAAACTACAGTATTGTGCAAAAGTCTTAGGCAGCCAGTGGAAATGTTTATATCTGAGTAGTAAATGCATATGTGCTCAGAACAAAAACATCTTCATTTAAGTATCATCATTTGCTTAGATTGCCTAAGACTGTTGAACTGTACTGTACATTGGAAAAATTGTGATGTTTATCAAAGTCATCCATGCAGTACCGACTTTCTTTGAAGAGTCGGCAGCACTGCTTTTACAGTCTCAGAAAATAAAAGTCCCAAAAGGTGCTTACTGGTACACATCAGAGACAGAAAATAAAAGTCTCAGAAGGTGCTTGCTGGTACACATCAGAGACAGAAAATAAAAGTCCCAAAAGGTGCTTACTGGTACACATCAGAGATACGGCCTGTCCGCTGGCACAAGAAGAACTGCAAAACAAAATGGACGATGGATTGAGTATAAAGTAATACCGGAGTAAACCTCTAAGACCTGTCTACTCTAGGGTAAAGAGATAGGAAAGACGTTAATTTGTGGTTTAGAAAGCGAGGCTATAGCTCTTACATGACTAATGTAATTGGATGTTAATTAAAAAATAGTCACTTCAGTCATGTTGTCTCACGACATGCGAATCCTGATTTGGAGAAGAGGCAGAACTTTGAACACAACACTAGATCCTCTAATCATCTGATCAGTGACACATGACCTGTGGATCGCAAGCCCTGATTCAACATACACCATGTGGTACACGTTTCCTTTTTGCTTACTCAGTAAAACTGAGTAAGCAATTGTTAATTGTTACTTTTCAAGACAATTATATGTTATTCAGAACACATGCTGCTAATTCTTACTGTTAAATAGGATTTTGTTTTAAACCTGCTTAGGTACTACATGGCTATTGTGAAAGGATCAGGTGTCAGTAGATAAAGATGAACCATTCTGGTCGACAATGACCATCCATCCATCCATCCATTTGAAGGAGATCAAAGCAGAATCAAGTCTGTTTCTCAGGAAAGAAATGGGAATCTGAGTTCTGATCCTTCTCTGTATTTCATTGTTCTTCTTGTCTCTTCCCACCCAAAACCCACACAGACCCACCTACATCTTTGTACAGACCTTCCCGTGTGATTTCATCTGTGTGAATAAAAGCAAAAATAAACCGAAGTGACATACGACGCACTGAGCATGAAATTGCAGGAGCGCAATCGTGGAGAAGCTCGGCAGAAATCTAAAAACGAAAAGGGGACTTCGGAGTGGGGTTCACACCTCCGTCATGAAGGATGCAGAAAAAACTGAAAATATTCACTGAAGACAGACCACCCAGAGACCTGGATCTTATGATCCAATCAAGAAAAACGTCTGACAGCAAAGTCACATAAAAGCAATTAACACACCAACACCTCTACACCTCCACCTACTGCAAGAAAACATTCCAGAGAAGACTGCAATGTAGCTCTTTTAAATATAACAAAAGAACCGATTGTAACATCTATGTTTCGAAATCACTGCTTAGAAATGTGTGTTGCCATCCGTCGTTTTCGCCCACTCCTCTGCCAGGCTCTTTGGAACTGAAATGGTAACCCAGCCCAATATCTGCTCCAGTTACAGCAGGGAATGCTGAATGCAAAATGGTCTCAGGGTCACAGAGTAAGTACACTTCCTCTTCCAGGTAAATCTCTAAAATCAGGGGGAGGAACAGAAACAAATGGCAATGGTGTTCACGTCATCTTAAGGGTCTGGGAAGGACTATACAATAAAAACTAGCTAAGACAAGCCCCCCAATAATCATTTTTCTCCCATAATGGGTGGTGATCACAACCCCCCCCAATGTTCCAGGCAAAGTTACACCCTTGGTATGATTATTCAATAAATTACATGAGATATTCAATAGGCTCTGTGTTAAAGATTTTGCCGAACTGTAGAATAAGGTAAGTATTCTAAGCATGTTTAAGGTAAGCTATGCTTGGCATTGATGTTTGTTAGATGTACTGTATTAAAATGCATTTTCGCCTCACAATATTTTCACTTTGCGATAGGTTTATTGGAACGTAATGCCATCGTAACCTGGGAAACGTCTGTATCTGAATTTTGGTACCTCAGAATTTTACATTTTTAAACTGGTTCATCACATGGGACTAGTGGAGGCAAACAGTATTTAAACAGCATTTAAGCCATGACAAATATCAGAGCATTGCAAGTCAGAAAGAATAATGTACCAAAAATCGGACTCCTCCTCCCTACAAGGTCACAAATATATTCACGTACAGACTTTTAGTAGCTAAGAATATTTAAAATACCAATCATTCTTATGCTAATCTACAATTAGATGCTTGTTTTACTCTATATACTACTTTTTCCTGGACACAGCCCAGTCATTCATATATACAATTTATGCATGCATTTCCTACCTTTTCAACAAACCTTAAAGATGCAACATTGCTACACTTCGCTAACTCCTGCATTTTAGAGATTTTTGGCATATGGCATTAAGCATGCTTCTTAAACTATAGGTTTACAAAGGTGTTTGAAGGGCAGACTGTTGCATGGGTACGTACGTGACAGTGACTTTTCCCTGGATGAATTGTGAAGCCTGGTTGGTTAATGAGACAGTAGGGGACACCTGGTTTGGCACCAATGTGTATTGGTAACTCCTGAAAAGTACAGGTAAGGAAATGCCCGTCAGAACAGACCTGCAGTAGGAACCCCCATCACCACTAGAGGGCAGAAAATTCCAATTTCAGCAAGAGGCCTTAATGATGGCTATCAGTGTGTAGGAGGAAGTGATCAAAAATAAAACTGCAAAGGCATATATGATAGAACTAGCAGAGCAGGCTGTTTACTTTTGGAAGCCGAGTTGAGCACACGTAAGGTCAGCATCATTTTGGCCCCAGCCTTGGGAACACATCGGGTGGAAAATATTATCCTGGCTGGTCTTGACCATGAGGGAATTACTAAGCCCGAAACTCACTGGCGAAGGGAAATAAAAAAAAAAGTCAGGGGTAGTGAGGTAGAATATTATTGGTCAGAAATAAGGATAAAGAAACAGATTAATTTCTTTCTTGATTTTCTTAATGAGGAACTAAAAACAACAGGATGTGTCTTCCACTTTCCGTTACAACACTCAGTACAAATTGTGCAGCCGATATTTTTACTGCCCGTGTCCATAAGAAGTGGCCATTTCAGATCCAGAAAGTGAAATTCCAAACCAGGATTTTGTTTCAACCAACCAGTTGAGCATAATGAGTCACAGTCACAGAGTACTCTACTGGTTGGTTGAAACAAAATCCTGGTTTGGATTTTTACTTCCTGGACCTGAAATGTTTGCCTCTGCATTTAGCTATACCCCAGATTTGAACAATCACACCCCCTCCCAATTTGTTTTTTTTGTTCAAGCTCACCACACACTGCTTCGTCACTGCCTAGGGTGCAATCCTGATGTCCGTCACATATGATAGTAGTACTGGGACAAATGTCCTGTGTTTTTATATCGAAAACTGTAGATGTCCCTGATGTCCTCAGGGACCCATAACGCACTGCTCCCAAAAAAAGATACAGGGAGAGAGAGAATGTTAATGGTTACTATGAAGCCAGGCAGCAGAGACAAACAGCTGTTTGTGTAAAGTAGTCCCTTACCTCCCAGCCAGATGGCGATGGCGAGCAGGATAAGGCAGAAGATGACGATCCCTGTTATACCAAAATTGCGGCGCCTGTTCACATATCTCACATTCGTTGTGCTGCAGACGGTGACTAGAAAGCACAAGGGGGCACATGTAAGACAGACGTGACAAAAGATAGAGATTTTCAAAATGCCACTAAAATGTAATTCCTGGTTGTGTCGAGAGATGGTGTCTCGGAATGTCATTAGGCATTATGCTGGCAGTGTGCCAGCTGTAGCCAAATGTTATGCAAGGTTGAGGTCTCAGACTCTCAGATCCCTACAGCAAAATAAAAACCATTGAAAAGGGGGCATTTCAGCAATTTTTAAAAATAATTTTATGTTCCTACTTTCTGCAGTACAAGGTATCTGTTTCATTTCTCTTCAGTGAAAAAAAAAATCTCAATGCTTGCTGGTACAAGGCCTGTGTCCAGTCAACAGTCCTGCAGCCATACCCACACAGTCCTGCAGCCATAACCACACAGGCCCAACATCCCTTCTCCGACTGAGGCCCTTTCAGTTCGCTTGTTACCAAACTGTTGACATGCTGTGTTTGTCTGTCATGGGTTTCTGAGCGGCATTCAGGATTTGTTTCTGCGCTTTGCCTGTGTGAATCATTAAAATGCCTCGCTTGGCACTTGTACAATAGACCACATATTACAGAATACCTCACCATCATGCCAGATCAAGCAGAGATGCAAGCAATATTGAATCACGATGACAAAACATTAAGCAGTCCTGTTTGTCTAATACAGACATCCACTTCTGCTCTTTCCATTTTTCAAACTCTTCTATCACTTGTATTGTTTTATTGTATTGCTGTGATATCTTGTTGCATTGCATTGTCCACATAAATGCAAGGGATTTATAATGCAGTGTTTATTATATATGATCCAGTGCCCAGAACAAATTTGGTCTGATTGCATTCACTTTGCATTCTCTTTGCTCACAGGTATAGCCCTGGTCTAAACTCATTTCATCTAGTCTTCCACTATCCAGCTGAGACATTACTAATCGATTATGAGGACTTCATCATCGCTACTAACTATGCCCTCCAATACTGCATGCTAGCAACTTGAGGGTGGCCTCAGTGACCTTGCTTTATTTACCATATACAGATGCTACTCTGTTTACGAACGAGTTATGTTTGGAACGCCCATTTGTAACATGAAATGCTTGTAAGTCATTATTCATCATTTTAAGGGTATACACAAGCACAAAGACCTAGGATGCTGGGAGTACGCACACTACGCTGCTGCATGGTGGTTGTAGCAGCCAGAAGTTGTACTAGGCGGAATTGGCGTGCAGAAAAAAAAAAAAATTATGTTGCGGACAGGAAACAGGAACCCAAGGAACACAATTTGGACTTACAGTCCTCTTCGTTTATATGTCTGAAAGTTCATAAGTTGAAAGTTCGTAAGTAGAGGAGCGCCCGTATAGACAACAGTTACTGCAAGCTGTTGCGTATGCGGGTAGTGCAGGACGGCGAAGGAGGGAGTCCAGGAAGGAGTGAGGGCAAACGGGAGTTTATTGTCCAACACACTGACATAAAACAACGTTAATGCCGCGTCTGCCAGAAAAGACGCAGACGCAGACCTAAGTACACAAGACAAGCACGGGACTGGTGTGCGGCAATGCCACACAGGTGGAAACAATGGGTAATCACGGGAGGTAAACGAGGTGGGCGTGGCACACGGGAGGAGCGGACGACGCTGGACGTAACACAAGCTCTTTGGTCCAAGCCTGCTGGTCGAGGAGATACCGCTAACTTGTATAGTATATCCTGATTGTCATTTGATAACCTGCTCTGAGAGAGAAGGAGGCATGGGCCGCCCCTTCAGATATGCCATTCTCTTCTCCATTTTCCATACTCCTCACTACATTGGACACAAACTGCACAGCACTGGTTCAAACGTTACTGCTGCGTACAAAAACCATCTGTCTCTGCAAGGTCAAGAAATGTAACATCTGCAGATAAGTCTTCCGCTCCAATGAGGAGGTAATATCAGTTATAGTTGATGGGGCCCAAAACCTTATTCACGATTTCTGTCAGGCACTAATGAAAAGCTGAGTGTCGCTTCGAACATCAACAGACCGCTTGGCTTACGGAGTAAACCAACGGCAAAAACTGCGGAGACACTTTGAATTTTTAGAGATTGCAGAAGTTTATTCCAGTTCCTCCAGTTACTTATTTAATCGTCCAATGTATGATATTTGTAAACATTCTTAGTTTATAAACATTTAAAGCATAATGCCAAAAATGCTAGGTGTTTCCACAATTTTGCCCAATAGCGTAGGTCATTGCATTTCAATGACATACAATTACTTGTCATGGATACTTCTAAAGATCCTCTGATGTTAGGCTCCCACTAGGTACAGAAACATGTCCTGATTATCAAATGGAGAACTGCACTAAATTGTGTTTTTACACATTTATACCTCTCCTTTGTTGGTCCACTTCTGTCAAGAATTCTCAGGAAATTACCACTGAATACCAGGACTTTCCAGGTATAACCAGCAAGGCTTTAGCTGCCAATGTACCTCTTGATGACCTCGTTGGTTTTGTGCCATCGCCCAGCTTCCAGGGAACCAGTTAATGCCCTGAATCAGAGGCCATGTACCAATGAACAGAGGAGGTTCTTAGTCACAAATTCATACATCCATTGCATATGGCACCTACATTTTTCTTTGCAAAGAAAGGAAAAATGAATCATCTCTGATCCCACACAGACTTTGATCTTATATTATTATGGATTTTAAATATCTGCTTTCAACATTTTTATTTGTTGTTTTGCTTTTCCAAGAAGCATCTCCCGACTCCCATGACAGGAGCACCATCGGAACTTCTTCAGTCACTTGTTTATGGTATAACTGAAGTGTTATTTTGAAGTGACACTGTGGGTGTGGCCTGTTATCTGCTAGTTACAAAGACCTGCTCGGAGAACAGATCCATTTTCTGTTACGTTGCCATATGCAGCAGGGGTGAGGGGTTGGGCGGCCAGTCGACCTTGTACCCCCCAGAGGTTAGATTATTTTATTCCCTGCTCCGGAGTTTTTATTTCATCTCCTCCATCATCTCCTGGCATTCTTTCTTCCTGTCTTCCCCTGTTCCCTGTTGCCTGCACCGGTTTGTTTAATGATGTCATAATGGATTGTTACACACTCTTGCTTCTTGTCCTGCGTTGGGGTGAAACTGTTGTGAAAAGCGCTACATAAAAATTAATTGAATTTGAATTGATGCATGGGCCTGAATGTACTTTGCAGGTATTGAGGGCTTCCTGGAATTGATGAGGGGTTCTCATTAGTGTCAGTGGATCAGTCCTAATGCAACAGTAAACAGAGGCTACATCAAGATATTGTGCCTCAGCGACTGCTGTTATGTGGTAGCATTCCTTTTCCTTTTATTTCACAGTGCCTTTGATTAGCACTGCTAATCAACGCTTATGCTTTTTTCTTTTACTCTTTTTAAATTTTTCTTTCACATTTAATTCTTAATTCTCCATCTGATGAATGCTAATACTTCATTTTCTATTATGTAAAGCACTTTAAATGGCCTCTGTGTTTGGTCATGTGTTTTCATTTAGTGCCATCCCCGCTTCAGCCTGGAGCATTATGGGCATTTGGGCACATGCCTGGGGGGGGCACCAGGTCCTCCCAAAGGCCCCCTCTGTCCCATTTATAAAGTCAATACAATATAAAATCAAAATACAGCCCCACTGAAAAGCCAACGTAATCATGCGCCTATGTCAGATACATTACTGAATTTCAGCTCTCTGTGTCTTTGTGACGTCATGTCTTGGCCGCTGTTGCCTCAAGCCACTTACTCTTAATTCAGCTCTTCCTTCGTTCCCTTCCTTAATGGATATGCTAACCTTCTTTGAGAGTTCAGAAATACCTTGTACAGTTGCCTATACGTCACTGCATAAAGTCCTTTAAGCATTAAATGGAAAAACTGGTTCTGGTTGTATTCTGTGTTACGCAGCTCCAGGTCTCTCTGACCTGTACCTCTTGAGTATGTCACCTAACCAACAGCAGGCCATATAGCAAGCACCAGTCAAGTGAACTGGAGCAGATAGCTATGCTGGGTGGAGTATGCATAGAATTCTCTTGTGTACTCTTTGCTCTCACCTTTTCAGTACATGTCAACCTATCAATCTCCCTTTGTTACGCATTAAACTCCATGGTCTGACTGCATTGAACTCCAGCTCCTGTGTGATCCGGACCAAGTTTTTCTCCTGTCACCAGCCTTTACTACAATCCAGTTTCCTCTAGATCAGGGGTCTCCAACTCCTGGAGAGCTACCGTGAATCTCAGGTAAATACCAGGAACAGGTGTGGCTCATCAGAAGCCAAGTAGGACAGAAAACCTACTGGATCGTAGCTCTCCAGGACCAGATTTGGAGACTCCTGCTCTAGATCCATGCCAGTTTCCACAGCTATTTCCTATAATTAGTCAATTATCACTACTAACCTGTGACTGGATGAGCAATTATTTTCCTCTCTGTATAACCCTTGCAAGCTCTCTGGTCAGTGTACAGTTGTCTTAGTGTTAGTGTTGATGGTTGTTTGTGATATATTGTTTTGCTTTGAATGGTTTGGCTTTTTCATCTGCTGAGCATAAATTTGCAGGTTGCTTTTGGCCTGATTTTTTGCCTGTGTCTGTTTTCGCAGTCAGCCTGCCCTGACCGCAAATTATCACTTATCACTATTAAAACTTGTTCTTCCTGACTTCCCAGTGTGGTCTGCTATTGAGTCCCACCTCTGCTGTGCCTAGTCCTAGCACTTTTGGTCCCCTGGATAATGAAACCCAGCAGCGAATGCTTTCAACAGGCTCTGGAGGCAGCTCATGTTTAACTACAGAGCTCTATCTTTCAACCTTACAATAACCCCTTAAAAATCAAAAGTGCATCAGTCCTTTTGGTTATTGGTTCTTGTTACCTTCCTGGTACCTGATATTAAGCAACTTCCACATGTCCTTGCTAATACTGAAGAATCTGCCAATTGATCCCATTAAATTTCTTTCCCAGTTGGAGTTTGGTGGCAAAAAGGATTCTGGGAACCCTTTTAGCCTCTCTCTCTCTCTCTCTCTCTCTCTCTCTCTCTCTCACTAAGGGGGGGGACACCTGCTATTCGATGGAATGGGGATATGGCCTGAATGAGTAGTTCTGCATTCCAGTGAATGACGTGCTTGGTATTTCCTTGTTTGAAGACTTCCATCACACCCACCCACCCAGCCCTGCTTCATGCCTCATGGCGGTCTGCCTGAGCACTGCATGGCACTGCATGAGGGTAGGGCTAAGAAACTCTGACCCTGGTGTGCCAGTATCCAGAAGGTTTCTATCCTACCTGATGAGTTACTATCTGCCTGCGATCAGGTGCGGATCATCAGAGACCAGGTAGGGTGGACAACCTGCTGGACCCTGGTACTCAGGGTTGCCTACTCCTGTTTTTGGGAATTAAGATGGCACTGAAACACCTGGCTCTAGTCTCCGTATTCACACCCAAACTCACATGACATATGTATAAAT
>JABFEA020000039.1:9215026-9225496 GCA_019775915.2 Cyphomyrus plagiostoma | reverse complement strand
AATCTACTGGAATTCAAGCAGACTGTAGCAGGAAATCTACTGGAATTCAAGCAGACTGTAGCAGGAAATCTACTGGACGGACAAAAAAAAAAAAAAAAAAATCAACAAACAACCGAGAACCTTTAGGAGCAATAATACATACACTTAGATTATTTTCTATTTCACTGTCATTTCCTTCGCCTATTCGCCTATTGTGTTATGCCTCAGTAGTGGTCTTTTGTGATCTCATCTTCATCAATATTTAAAATGCTGTAGCTTAATTTGAATACAGTAAAACAGGCAGCAGACATTGTTTACTGGCTTGGCAGTATTGGTTATTTTTTTTTAATGTCCAGAATATAATTTTAGTCAAAACATTTATTCTGAGAGGACTTTAAAACTTTCACAAGAAAGTTTCTTTTTAAGTAGCATGGTGGCTCAAAGGTTAACACCATTTTCTCAGATGTCTAAGGCTGGGGGTGTGAATCGCACCTCAGCTCTGTTTGAGAAGGGTATGAATATTTTCCAACATTGGTTTCAATGTTGGAAAATATACATTTAGGGCTTCAATGGCGTTTGAGATGGAAAGGTAGCAGAGATCCATTAGTATCCTAATAGTCAGTGTTGGTCAATGATTTCCTTTATAAATACGTAAAGATTTGTGTAAATACAGCTTTAAAATTACACAGAAAAGAAAAATACCTATGTCAAACAAAGGAGGTGTGATTAAATAAGAGAGAAGCTGACAGTTATTTAACAATGAAATCCCTCGAAAAAAAAAAAAAACAAATTAAAAGCTGGTGCTTTTGTCTCTTTCTACATTCAGAATGCTCTGAATGCAAATACCAAAGAGGTTTTCCTGTAAAACTGGTTTCTAGTATTTGTATGTTTGATAATAAATAAGTGAGATATAAATAGGCTTCTTCATAAGGAAGGAAAAAATAACACAATATGCATATGTATATACATATGTGTGTGTGTGTATCTATATATTTTAAACGCTAGTGTTTCAGAGTAATTTGAGCTGTATTACCTTTTGCAAAGTTTTCGCATTTCTTATTCAAATGTATTGTTTGTATGTGACAGGCCTATGGGTATTGGTGTATTTGTGTTGCCATGGGCTGTAATGCTTCTCGCACACCTGTACACAGAGCGAGAGAGAAGGCAGAAGAAAGGCTGGCGCGAGTCGCTCAGCAGCCTGCAAAAGTTTCGACAAGGCGAGCACAACAATGAGTCAGCTGGGGAAAAAAGAGAACTGAGGCAATTTTTGTACTTTCATTAATGGAGGCATTTCTTTGAAACCTTAGCCAAACCAGAAATGCATCCCACACACACTCTGTAAAAAAACGACTTTGGTAAACTCCTGACAGACATGCGGGAGAATTCTGCTACAAGTGCAGTAGCCAATAATGTAATCGCCACCAATAATGTAATGACATGCCTCTAATGTAATAACATGCCAATAATGTAATAATGTGCCAATAACGTAATAAATTGATATATGATGTAATAAAAGTCAGAATGTGGTGACTGGTCAATAGTGTAATAACTTAAATTACTCGCAAAAAGTTTTCCTGTTATTGTTTCAGAAAATGTATTACCTAGTTGGCCAGTTGTTACATTACCTACTTTTATTACATTTATAATGGTAATATTATTATGTTACTGACAGTTATTTTTGCATTGTTCAGAATCACATGATTATCATAATGGGAAAATGTATTTCAGCAGGTTCACGGTTCCCCTTTAATCACTGAGGTGTCCTAACTGTCTAAACATGGATCAAGTCCCCTAAGCACCTGTGGCTGGCAGACAGCATGTGTTCTGCTGATGCATGAAGGCTCCTGGCTCCTTCTTCGCAGAAGACGTGAAAGAAACCAGCTACCACAAAGTACCACAGCATTCTTGAAAGGTCAAACTGGGCCACAATACAATACAATTCATGTCACTTGAATAGGTGATTGCAAATCCAAATTTTAACAATGTATACAAATATGTCCATGAGTTTTTCCATACTGAGGTACATCCAACAGCTGTTAGCATCAGCAAAATAATGGTTTCATGGTGTCCATGTAAATACACCTGAAAATGGAAAACCTCGAGGCTTGTGCATCCATTTTCAAATCAGAAGTCATGGACAATTTTATATCGTCCTGAAGCTGAATTTTTTACCCACTTGCCATCTATTTTCTATACCCGCTTGTCATACAGTTCAATTCATTTTTATATAGCGCCTGTCACAACAGAGTTGCCCCAAGGCACTTTACCTGGGTGTAATACATTCCTATATCATTAATAAACGATTATTCAAAAACAGGTCCAAGGGTCGGCGAATGAATGAATGAAAGACAGATGACAACAGAGGAGAGGAGCCAAAAACTCCAAGAGGCGAGACAAAAAAACCTCTGTAGGTCCAAGGACAACTGGCTGCCCAGCCCCCCAGGGCATGCTGACATTAATGAACGAGTGGGCTTGCTTGCTAAAAGCAAGGTATAGACTGTGATCAAAGTCAAATACTCCAGCTCAGATAGTGCCCGTTTCAGGCACTATCCCGGCATGTGGAAATGACAAGTACAGCCACGGCAGCAGCAATAGATGGCGTGCGTCGTATGCTAGGGTGTGGGTAAGCTAAACTGAAAGAATAGGTCTTAAATCGAGATTTAAAAAATAAGATTGATTCGGCATCCTGAGCATGGGCTGGCAAACAGTTCAGCGATATAGAAGTCATGTAGCTGAATGATTTACGGCCATCTCTTACTTTGTTTATATGTGGAATAACAAGGAAGCCTGCGTTCTGTGATCTGCGTGTATGATGCAGCTCATATGCAGGGTCTGTAGGGTCTAGAGCCTATCCCAGAAGCCACATGCACAAGGCAGGGAATAACCCAGGAAAGGGGAGCCGACCAACATTGGAATGTGATCTTCCTACACAAAAGAAAACGTAAACAACGTCAGTCCAGTCTGTGTGACAGCGTGGTGGCTTGGTGGTCACTGTAGTGGCCTCTCACCTCCAAGGTAGAAGAACGTAATCCTACCTCTGATGTGTGGGATCTCTCTGTGTTCATGTGGGTTCCCCACTCGGAAAAGCAAATGTGCTTAAATGAACAGCAGTGGTGCTCGTAGAACATTCTGAATCAGGTGGTTATCAGGGACCGGCTATGTTTATGGTGGCTGGGGGGGAGCTGTGTAAAAATGATGTAACGTCGTGATGTAAAGGCACAGAACTGCAGCCATATCCAAAGCAGATAGTGACATTTCTATCGTGACCTTTGTTCTGGGAGTCTGCTGGAATTCCCCAGCTACACCCTGTAATGCATATTTGTCTGACCACATGAAAGGACACAATCACTAAATCAGCAATGAGTCTAGCACTGATCCACCAACACTAGCAAAATCAAACACATCTATGTAATGCAAGCAGTATTTCTATTTAATAAACAAAGTTAATATTTAATTAGCTAAGCGCATACTCAGTCACAATCACTATTTAGAGAAATCTACAACATTCTAGAAGATTTTAATACCTTGAGAAGGTTTGGTACTGCTGCTCCAATACATGTAAAATATTTGTTTATGGTGAGCTGACTGTCTTCCCAAAAGCTAGTTGAATCTAGTCGGAAACACAGGACAGTAGGTCATTGAAGTCCCTGTAAACTATGATGCAGGTGCTACATTGGTGTTTACAAAGCAAAACTATGTCACCTATTGGGCAAAAGAAGACTCTACACCTTTAGGTGAGGCCCATACTTGTCAACCGTCGAAAGTTAGTACCTCTGTAGAAATGATAAATGCGTTTTAAATTCATGTTAATAACTGCATGATAACTAAACAGTATGGAAACTTTTTTAATGTCTGGCCGTTCTTACACAGCATTTTAGCAAGATGACCCCTTAGAGATTTCATTTTGTCTAACGCAAAGCAGCAGTTATTTATAAAATACCTGTTACTCATTACACACGCCAATAATTATAGATCAGAATATATTTATTGGCATTTTATACATATAATGAAACTTTGCTAGCTTTACCACCCATGCTACATAAACAAATAAAGATGTAGAATGATCCTACATGCAGTATTGCAACCATATATTCGATTTAGCAGCATTGTAAACACAACAACATGAGATTCAAAATTAGCAATGTTATACATATGTAACAGGATGTTAGAGACCAATGAGAGTCCGTTGAGAGCCTGTCTTGTATCATAACAGAGTATGGTCAAGATACACAGGGGCACGTCAGCTGTTTGGTGGGGAGCAAGCTGACAGATGAGCGCGTACAGAATGTTTGTTGTTTCTGTCCAAGGTTAAGATGTTTTATGGCTTTGTAAGACATATTCCTCAAACTGAAAGTGCATGATTAAATATTGCTGAAGGGCTTTCCAGAGGACAGAAGGATCAATTGGCATTGCCATGGGTGCGTTAAGACCCTTGGCGGCTGTTGCCTTTGGCACTGCTACAGCGGTGGCTGTCTTAAGGCGTACTGGCCCTGCTGCCCTTAACAGGGACGTGCTGAAGATGCCAGCTAGCAGAGCAGCACAGTCCTCCAGCATTCATGCAAGGATGCCGTCAGGTGCTGCGGCCTTCCTAGAGTTCATGAGTGCCCACTTCACTTAGTGCGTCTGTAGGGTAAATGGGGGTTGGTGTTGACAGCATTCCTGTTGTAGTGTCCTTGTTAATAATAATAATAATTACAACACATTTTATTTATAGGCGCCTTTCTAGACACTCAAGGACACCGTACAGGGAATGCCTCTGTCGAAGCAACCAAAGACACTGTCATTGTAGGAGGAATGTTTGTTTCTGTCATTAGTGCTGAGGAGGGAATGAATGGCTTCCCAGACATGTTGTGGGTTGCTTTCACCGAAGTGATCTTGCTGTGCTGTACGCCACTGCATCAGCAGACCAATAGATTGTGGTTTGGTTTGAAGTACGTGCAAAACTGCCAACGGACATATTTCCATGGTGGAAAATGTGATGCTATGATAACGCATTTAAGCCCCAACACATCTGTCACATTTTGTGTTCTTAGGCTGTGAATATCTTCACTTTTTTTACCCACTGATCTACAAGACCTTGAGGGCTATGTGAAATAAAATTAAAAACACTTTCAGTAATTTGCTAATAATGAAACACAACAATCATCCAATAAAATCATATTCTTATCATCAGTACCCGTAAACTCAAATATTTTCATTTGTAATCGACCAAAGGAAGCTGCAAATTATACTGACAGCCCGCGAAGGAAACATTTGGTATTTAAACTTCTTCATAACGGTTAGCCTGGCCTTTTTGAATGTGAAAATGGTGGTATTTTGAGTCAACTTCAGGGTGTATTGAGAACAAGACAATGTCAGTGCTTGTGTATCAATCGCCATTCAAATAAATGGTACCACTTCACAATGAGACTACCTTATGAATGGTTTATAATCTCATTATTAATTACATTGCAACACTTTGCAAAGAATTAATAGACAATTATATACAAGTTACTATGCAGTTTTTTTTTATTATTGAGTTACTACCATTTATAAATGGCAAAAGGGTGCCAAATTATAAAGTGGCACCAAATTAGTTGTAGTTGTCTATCCATTTCCAATTAAAATATTAAAGTAGCATCAATTTCCAAATCAATCTCACCTTGGGCACAATATTTTTGTTTTTCTTTTTTTGCTAATTTACCATTTTAGTAAAACCATTACGCTGTGTGAGGTGCACATACAGTATTAAGAATGAATAGGAATCCAGTTCACACTGCATCGCACCATGAATAACCACTAACGGCACAGGCACTTGTACTTTCATTTTAGCTCTAATGACTAACACGTGTAATTCACGATGCTCTTTACTTTAAGATATAGATGAATAAAAATTCCCACAGCTAAATTATCAGATAAGTTAATGTAGCACACAACCAATGTTCTTTTATGCAACAGTGCTTATGCCCAATGCATTTTTCAGTGTGTATTTTGTGGGTTAAATGAAAGAAATACAGACGCTCCTCTATTTACAAACGAGTTACGATCCGAATGGCCGTCTGTAACTTGAAATGTTCGTATGTCATTATTCAACATCATTTCACAACATCAAGCGCAAGGCCTTGGTACACACTGGAATGGAATGTCAATGCAAAACATATCTTATGAATGCTGTCGTTTGTGGGTGCAGCATAAACATTTTTGTGAACTTTCATGAACATCAAAAGGGGAAGATGATTAACCCTTCTTTCCATAGTGATGGCATAGCCTGTGCTGTTTGGGATTAGCCCCAATCCCTGGCCCCAAGACACTACTTATCCGGAGTTGGGTCGCTGGAGCCGCAGTTAAAGCAGGGACGTTCAGACCTCCTTCTCTGTGGCCACCTCCTCCAGCTCCTCCTTGAAGGGAGTACCACACTGATCTTAAGCCAGCAAACACAACTCCAACAGGTGTAATGTGGACATATACCTGCAAAAGATACTACACAATGAAATGACACACATTTGGGAAGTGGGTCTGACTAGTCTTGCGTACACTGGTGCTAAGCTAGGGCACATCATCGAACATGAGCATCAGAGATCCTCACCCAGGCAACCCAGCTGAGATTCATCAGGTCTCAGCTTGTGCCCTAGAAGTGACCTCCCATGCATTGTACACACAGATCTACCCCCTTCATCCAAAGCCATCTGGAAGCTTTCTCTGCATCCTCTGTGCTGTTGCCATAGCTCGCCTTCTCCATTACCCTATGATGCAGGGCGTGTCCTGCTTAGGACTGCTCTGCAAACCCTCTACACCCCGACCTCTTATCTGTGGCATCCATTAATTGGCTTCTCTCTCTTCCACTCATAGGCCCCTTCAACATGCTCATCCTGTGGCATGGTAAATTCCAGCATGACCACACTCTCTGCTACCAGGACCATATCAGATCTGAGTATTATCTTGGCAATGTGCTGAGGGAACTCGAGTTGCCTGCCCAAGTCTACCATCTTTTGTCAGTCCTGTGCCATGCTGAGAAGCCCTGATGGTGCTTTGGGTACCTTTGGACAGGTACTCAGGATTTCCTTGAGGGACCCCCTTCCATGGCAAAAAGGGCACTCTGATGCGTCCAGTAGTCCTCAGCAGTTCATGCTGGAACTCGATGTGGTGTGGTTCTGCCCACCAGAGATCTGTCCATGAAACCTTGCTCTCAAGAACCTGTTCCCATCTGGTACAGCTGCCTCGGTGTCTCATCCCTACTTCCCGGTGGGATCTCTCCTCCAGAACAGCTGCTCTACCTTCCCCTGGACTAGTAGCCGATGCTGTGTGTCCTGGACCTTATCATAATGGGGGGGGAGTGGAGGTTTTTCTTAGGCCTAAATCCTGTTGCGATAGTGAAAGTTATTGATTTCACTGCATAGCCTCTGCTTGACTAGCTTATACTACAATTATAAATACTTATGAATACAGTAAGCGGCTAATACACTGGCATTTATGGGATCAAAAACCTGAGATACAACATTTCTTGTAGTTATTTTCCACCCTAAATAACAGAATTTGTTATATATTATATGCCCACAATTAAGGCCCCAGTAAATGTGATATTGCCCATCCTGTCACATAATTCCTGATAATTCTTACTGAAATAATTTTAGTAATACATTCGATTGCAAACATGTGAATTCATTTTGTACAGATTATAATCGGTGATTCTCCTCATGTCGCACAGTGAATACGAAGTCTATCAAGTCCTGGTCTACCTTGACAAGAGCAAAAATGAGGATGTGAGATGAGGATCTAAGCTTCATGTTCCCCGGAAACCCATTTGTATTGTATGCTGCTGGCTAGGCCTGGTCCCTCTCTGGCAGGATTATATCTGTAGGTCTGAGACTTCATGTTATTCAAAAGCCATGCTGATATCCATCCTGCTAGCGCACTCATACCATGTCAACTAATAATAAATAACACATTTTCTACTACTGTGGCACCACTTAACCATGAAAGGGGTTAGTGGTTCAGGTTTTGTAGTGAGGAGGGGCAGGAAAGTTAACAATGGAATGAGTTCGCATGCACATACATGCCCAGACGTATCTTTTAATGCACAAATTATTTCATTTTGGTGTTGAGACTCCCCTGTGTAATGTTAGTCATGTGTCAGTCCCACTCAACCAAAAAAATAATCATCCAGTGAGAACAACTAAGACACATTGTGCCAGAAATGGTGACATGTCTGCTGAACAATGATTGGAGAATTAATTCTTTCACCGCCCTGCCCTCCTTCCCATATGTAGCAGCCTGCTACTGGCACTTATGAGATTGCTCAGACTGATCAGATGTTTTGGCACTGGCCCTGATGATACTACTGATGTTTTTTTTTTTTGCATGTTATCCACACAAACACGCCAAACAAGTCCAAATAGGTAACCATATACAGGAATCATCGTGAGATATTTTACATCTGTCCAATATGAAAAATATACAATACCCATGATTATTCAGTAGGGAATACTGTAAAGATTATACTCAGGGTTATTCAGTAGGGAATACTCGAAAGATCATACCCACGATTATTCAGTAGGGAATACTCAAAAGATCATACCCACAATTATTCAGTAGGGAATACTCAAAAGATTATACCCATGATTATTCAGTAGGGAATACTCGAAAGATCATACCCACGATTATTCAGTAGGGAATACTCAAAAAATAAAGTTACAGGCAAGTCATCTATTTCTCCTGTGTTTTCCCCATTGGTACAGTATATGAAACCGAGCCCAGATCCGTGTGTGCATGATTCCCCTGATGATGCAGAAACAGGTCTTAAGTTTATGTTCCGCTTCCTGCTTTTGCTATATCTTTCTACATTCACGCCTCCCACACAAAAAGCTCCTGTTCCTTCATCTCATCCATGTGTTAAGCCCTACTTTTTGTCATACCTCTAATTGTCAGATCCTTGTTTTTTGTTGCGATATCCACACATGCTTGATCATGCAACACACACGATTGCAGTTTAAATATGCATATCTTTAAATTACCCTCACCAACATGGCAGTTGTCACACTGGAGTTTCCTTCATTGTAGGACTTTGATGTTGCCCCACTCCCCACAAGACCCTTTCTGCCTCTTGCCCTGTCTGTAACTCGTTGTTGCTCTGTTTGGACACTGGGCCAGTTTCAAGCTGTGCAGGTGAGGTTGCCAGGTATGCTTTCAGAGTGGATTGCAGTGTTGGCATGGAGATACTGAAAAAATGGTAGAAGAAGTGAAAGAAGTGACAGCTCCCATAAACTCCTCTGGCTTTTGAATTAGCAATTATTGCACAATCCTTAAGTATTCATACTCTTTTATTATAAAGGAAGACTGCGCACACATTACGGCTATTCTAGATAGGGTGACCGGGTACTCCTTCTCAGGGAGGATATTTTAGGATTGCAGGAACAAACCAGAGTACCATTCCATCCATCCATCCATCCATCTGCTTATCCAGTACATGTTCATGTAAAATTGATTAATTTTAATGTTTTAATGTAGTTATAAATCCAATATAAAGATGTGCAAATATGGTAAAGATTTGATTTGTGATGTAAATAGGAAGATATACTTCTCATTTTGCCTCTTGCAGAAGGAAGTACTGGATTTTTTGATGAAATTTCCACTTGGTCATTTCTCACGGTCTACAAAGAAGTAATTAATCCCCTGATAATTTAAAAAATATTTATGATCGGTTTTGTTCTTTATTAAGCAACATACCTTAGTGTCTTAGTGTACAGTACACAGGACCGTCTGCTTTCTATGAATTTAAAGCAGTAGTTTCGGTTTTTTTCCTAGGTGACTATGTAAATCTAACCAGTTTGGCCTCCCTCGTTGTGAATTTTAATGTCATTAATTTCCCTGTACCTTGAGTTGTTTCCGGGACAGGCTCCGGATCCCCGTGACCCAGAAATGGACAAGCAGTACTGAATATGAATGAATGAATACTTTCCCCGTTAAAATATTCACCATGGATTAAATATGTTTTCATTTGGTTCCCATCCAACATACTACAGTCAAGGACAGCTCATACAAGGAAATGGAGAAATGTTATGGAAACCGATCAAAACAAAAGTACAGTTTTGGTGCAATATATAGCATCAATATCCAACATAAGAAAGCATACCCACTGCTGACTGTCAGACACATCTGCCCAGTGATATGAAAGCTTGCTGTTCACAGTTTCTTCTGTTCCGTTTGAGTCACTTTAGGCTGTTATTACTTGTCTTACTATACCATAACACTTTCTTGAAATAAGAGGTGGTTTTTCATCAATTAAACTCTCAGAAAAAAATTATGTATAAAGTAGGACTGCACTTAACCCTAGCAATAATGAAAAAATTTTTTAAATGTGGTTCATGTCTCCAAACTAAAATTACATATTATATAGGGGAAATTCCCCAATCAGTCCAATATAATTCTACAAAGACAAGGAAATAGCTGAAAGAAGAAAATTGGAGTATTTGCTAACAATAAACTTCAACATGAATACAGTATATGACAGTGATG
>JABFEA020000039.1:9179108-9194811 GCA_019775915.2 Cyphomyrus plagiostoma | reverse complement strand
CCCCCCCCCCCCCCCCCCCCCCCCCCCCCCCCCCCCCCCCCCCCCCCCCCCCCCCCCCCCCCCCCCCCCCGGACCTCCAGCGATGTCATCAGTTATTGCCTTCCCATTGTTATGTGTGAGTATCAGCACCTTCATTTGCATGAGAGGGGGTAGTGGACCTCTCATCTATTTTACAGGCTTCACCTTAAATCCTGTTGGTTAGAGTGAGACTGATAAGCCAAAGTGTAGAATCAGCATAGAATTAGGAAAATTAAATAAGTAATAAGTGTTTTTATTTTATTTGCCAGGTGCATTTAATCACATTTGGGTTACACCCTCGTTTATTCAAAAATTCAAAAACAGGGCACAATCTCTTAATTGTGGTAAATAAAGCTAAATTATTACAGTCAACCTATTATTAATTTAGGTCACAAAGGCCTGGTAAATGTTTAATGAGACGAAAAGGCTGTATAACAAGTTCAGTTTTATTAAGTCATGTATATAAAGTTAGCAGGTTGTTTTTGCCATGCCAACTGCCATTGTTCACAGTTGCTATAGGCAGATAATATCTCCAGTTACAAATGCGTGAAAAACAAAGCTCAGCACTTTTAGTCACCTGCATCCATGGTGACTCCTAGTATCAGCTTTCCATTGATGACAAATTTTTAAGTGCACTGGGAGAAATTGAAAAATTAGGACTGGCCGACTACATGTTAATTAGTGTGGGGCACCAGACAGTCCACATTTTTGCAGTCATACTATGAGAAATTTAAAACGGAATATTTTCTTCCAATTTAAATCTTTGTTCCACAATATAAAAGTTGTTTACTGTTATCCAGATAATATGCAGTGCCACCCATCTTGCTACAAATTAAGCCAATTTACCAGCATTTATTAAGATTCTACGTCGTTCAACACATTTGTATAAGGCAGCGGTGGGGACCCTGACCCATGGAGGGAGAGTATGGGTGTGGCTTTTTGGGATGACTTTTTTTTTATCCAAAGCGACCTACCAAATTGAGAAAACAGGGGAACAGTCTTGGCACCATAGGGTTCGCCTGGTTCTGTAATATGGCTTCATATTCCTTTGCTGTTACTTCACCATACAGCGCAACCATCACACCCAATGACTCCCGCAGCAAGGCTGCTGAAACAATTATGAAAAGACAAAGGCATCATTTTGATTTCTCCAAGCAAACCTATTCAGACAGAAGAAAGAAGGTGAAAGACTAACCCAGCCCACATTATTTCTCCCTGATTGTTAGGGAGCTCACCATTGTGCTTTTGTCAACTTCCTTGTTATGCATCTGTTGGTAGCCACCGTTTTCCCCCCAAGCTTCCCGAAACCAAAACATTATAGGGGTATGCTAAAAACTGATTCACAAGAGAATCGCGATTCTCTCTCTACCGATTCAAAAGAGATTCATACGGGACACAAAATTGATTTCTATTTCCCATTTTGTAATGGCGAGTGTGCACACGTGTGAGCAATCAATGGATGAGCAATGGAAAATGCGATGGAAAAGAACATTCAACATGTCCCATCGTCATACAAGGCAGATATTTGGGCACATTTTGGATTGTACAATATCGATGGCAAGAAAGAGCTTGATAAAACTTATGTCATATGCGAGCTTTGTAAAGCTAAAGTCAAATATTTTGGAAACACTACAAAGCTCAGGACTCACGTGACACGTCATCATCCAGAGGATGCAAACAAAGTTCAGTCCAAAGTAAGAAACACTTGTTACAACACTTACAGCCAAATGTAGCAGCGTTTTTATTTATTCTGATAATGGCACTTTAAAAACCAAATATATCAGCTCTTATTTGGTTTTATTTAATATACTTTATATAAAGTGTTAAGTTGCTTAAATTAAGTTGAAGGTTTGCAGTTTATAGTTGCAACAGTTTATATTTTTGTAATGCGACTAACTATTATCTCAGGGCTGTATTTCCTATCAGACTGATGGAAAATAGAGGCTCATTCTCTTCAATCCAAAGCAAAGGATCATTACATAGCCGAGCCGTATTCATAGCTTACCTGAGGCCTCTGTCCCTGGTATAAGAGATTTAATATGAACATCTCTCTGGTACATCCCATTTATTTTCCTTGACGAGGTCTGATAAAAATGGTTATAGGAGAGGATTACTGAGAATATTATTTTCAGTCTTGGTCTCGACCAGTCTTGGTCTTGCCTTAGTGTGAACGCTGACCTAATATAAATTGTGCACACCAAGAAATGAGTCATACTACAATGCAATTCTTACTTGAATGCCTTCTTCACATACTGGACGATTAACTAAATAAAGCAGCACAACATTACAGTAACTAACAAATGAACCACTAACTTACATGTACTATTACAGCATTTATGTCATTTATTTAAGCTTTATTTTACCAGGTAAATTAACTGAAAGCCAGTTCTCACTGCTTTACGTGATATCCGGGAGAAATAGCTAATTACGTATCGGAAGTGCCTGGGATACAAACATCATGCGTATAACTAAACTCTTCAGGCAATAAGGGCAAAGGTGTGGAGGCGATTCCAGTTCGTGCAGCCGGGTGAGAGGTCGCAATGCATCTAACCGTAATGCATTGCGTCAGGATCAGAATGCGTTGCTTTAAGAAAGCCCTGTAAGCAAGTCGAACGCACCCAACAACCGCACTGGGGAAACAAGCTGAACACAGAGGACTAATGACAACAACCAGAAACAGCTGATCACATGGGGTTAACGATCCCACATGAGGCTGATCCCACATGTGGTTAACGAGGGGGCGTGGCACACGGAAGGAGCGGACGATCAGGGCAGGGGTAACGTTGGGGTAAGATCTTTATTGTTTTGGAAGCCATTAAGAAAAAAATGCTCTTGTTTAATCCTTGTTTTAACCCCCCCGAATCCTTTAATTAAAAAAGTCTACTGTGAAGTTGTGTCATAATGATGCAGGTATAAAGACTGAATATTAAAGCATTACGACTAGTGTGTACAAGAGTTTGAGGACAAAATAAAACAGTGTTTCAACACTTTCATTCCCATCAGAGGAAGGTAATTATTAACTGGGCATGAAGGTTGATCTGGTTTGCATTAAGTGCACTACATGTTTTATAACCCATATTTCATATAACCCATATAAGCTCAATCAGAGGGAGTGTGACAGCTTGTCCTATTCCAGAAGAGAGAACTGAAAAACAGACCAAGACAATTTCAGCAGCAGACGTGTACAAAAGAATGTAGATGGGAGAAACCAAATACAGGTGTATGTTCTTTGGCAGGACTCAGCTATTGAATTAGGAAATAGACCTATCCCTTTCCAAAAACTGAGACACAGGGGACTCAGAGCTTTCCTGGAGCACTCCTACCGTAACAGGGATTTCCCATCCTGTCTACCGAGAAGAGTCACTTCAGATCAGGAAGCGAAAAATACTCACAGACACACATCCTGCTTTTTCTATCTTCAGTGGTTGAGTTAATTATTTAAAATGCATTACATCACAGATACAGATTAGACCACAGAAAACCGTACACTTTATTCACGTACAGTTAGGCCTACATCACACTGACGGTTGATTATTTCACATATAAATTATCTGACCATCTTTCTTAAGTACTGTAGTAGAATAAAAATGTCGGGGTTCTTACCTGGTTGGGTAGAAATTCTAGGTTGTTTGCAATGTTTATAGCGAACAGTAGTTCTTCCATTATAACACCTTCCTGAAACAAGAAACAACTTCATCCATATTTAATATGTATGATAAAACCAATATATAGCATACGTTTACATCAAAAAGATGTTTGATCTTTGTAGGTCTGTCACTAATGACTATGTTTCTACTGATATCGACTATTTTACCAATTGACCGATTAATCTAAACAATTTTCCTCCAGAATATCAAATTGACCGTTTAAGTTAACTGCATGTGATTACAGAGCTATAATATATAAATAATGGGCGCTGGGTTTTCGGCTTATATAAGGACAGTATCTTCACCCACAATTCCATAAGAAGATTAATAGTGTGCCTGTTATTGGAGATGGCTACTAATTGTGACGCCCAAAACTAATCTGTATAGATTCGGCATAACTTCATGGTTATGGAATTCGGATAGCTGTTCACGCCACATGCGACTTTTAAATCGGTAAATCAGCTAAGCGATAAGCACTGAAGTCGCGGTAAATAAATAGTTTTTAAAAGAGGAAATATTGTGGCTAAACTAGATTGGAAAAAAAAGACTAATTTCCAGCGCGCGCATCACGGCAGCTCGAGAAACGGGCGTGGTTTCCCGCCAAATCAACCAAGTTAATTAGGGCTAACTAGGTTTTTGCCAGTTGTGAATTAGATACGGACGTGTTGTTACCCTTTACGCGTCTTTGGATTGGATCGTTTATGCATATCTAAAGTTGGTGCTGGTGAGTACGGTAAACTGATAATTCATTTTATTTTTTAAAACACCATTATCGATGTTAATCGAAAACGTAATTCGTCGTGGTTACATTTCGGGTTTCGAATAAACGTAGGAAATACGTTAACAACAACAGTGTGAGTACATAGCATAGAAAGTATGGTAAAAATTTTAAAATAAAAAATAATAATCAAAAACAGGCACTATAGCCTCTAATTCAATCGGCGGTTTTCTAAACGGAAAAAATAACATGTATGGGGGAGGAGTATATAGAATATTTTATTCATTTAGGCCCCATATCCGTTTTTGTAAAACGGATTCCCTTTATATTTGCTAAATAACCTGTCTCTGTATTTCCCTCAAACTGGTAATTTCACTTGACTTGTACCCCCAGCACCCCAACGTCAAAAGGATTTCTTTCCTCCTCTTTCTTCCCCACCGCCATCTACCATGGGTAGTAATTTTAAAGATGGGTAATATCCCCGGAGAAGTGCTTGGAGGCTCTTGAGGATTACGCGTACGTTTTATTTGCGTTCTGTACATAAATTGTTTTAGGGGTGAGCCATCAAAGCATCTTCTTTTTAGTTACTCTTTCAGTTTTAGAATACGTTGAGTTGTTGGATAGTCAGTGTTTACTGACTTTCCTGCCTGGATGTAGCTGTGTATCAGTCTTTGACCTGTGTGCCTGAATGTCAACCTTCTCTTACTAGATTCTGAACACTGAATAATTAAAGCGGGTATATCAATTCTACAATGGTGAGCTTTTGTGTGTTTGAATACCACACAATTGTTTCCTTAGAGCACTGTCATTCAAAAAGGCTTCACGGAAAAAGGTTGGATAGTGCATTGGATGACTTCTGAAGCAGTATGGGGGGGGGGGGGATAGCCTCAGCATACGGTTATGCTGAGGCTATCCAGCACATACAACAAGAAAAACGAGCAGGGGGAGTGGTGAAGAAAGAAGGCGTCTTGGTGATGAAAGGAGGTGCCTTTGATATTGTGGAAGTGTCACCTCAGAGCTGCAGCCCAATAAGAAATGGAAGAGGTGTACAGGAGGGGCTAAGCTGGACAGGAGGGAAGAGGAGGGCATAGTGCTTGTTCCTGCCTCGAAGGTGGTACACTATTTTAATAGTAGGAAAAGCAGTTCAGTCCACTCTTCAAATGGCTGGGTCTGAGTATATAAAGGATTCATACCAATACAAATGTCTTAAGGTGAAGAGGGAAGAAGCCGTGAGAATACACTCTACATTATAATCATAAATCTATCTTCGCAAAGAGGCATTGGAAGATTCTTATATGTAAGTAAAGCACATTTTGAGTGTATGAAGCAGTTTAATATTAATCAGGCTAATTCTTATTTGGTCTCTGAAACTGTCCCGTGCTCTTATCCAGATTCAAGACAAAAGATGAACCTGTTTTATTTCTGAAGAATGCGGATTGTATGTCATTCATTTAATGGCTGCCCAAGTCCAAACAGCTTTAATGAAGGATTTGGAACTTATCTGGCTCTTATCCAGATTCAAGTCAATATCTGTTTGTTTCTCCTTGTGTATTCCGTGCTCATAATGGTCCCATCGTTATACCTTCTTGTGTCACAAGAACTGAACATGGAGATCTATAATAGTGATAACAGTGGAACTATTACATAGTTATTAATCTTTAACTTTATTCCCTGGAGATCTTGGCTATCCGGGTCTCTTTCAAAATGAGAACACAAATGAGTTGATGTGCAACAGTTGTTTTTCAGTCTTTTTGATCTTTCTGATACTGCTGTTCAATATTCTGCTGCACGCCAAGGTATAAAGATGCTGGTGACATTGGTGTATACATGTGTGTATTAAACACTTGCAGGTGTGTTGCAGCTATGAGATGCCGGCTAACCTACTGAGAGAGAGAATCCTCAGTGGTTTCTCATTGTGTTCACCGGTTAAACAGAAGTGTGTGACTGGGATGTTCCTGTTAACAAATGTGTAGGAGGCAAGATAATTTTCCTTGTCCTTGCTAGAACACTTCTTATTAGGAAATTTGTCAGGAATGGTAAAACTCGATTTTTGTAGCTTGTCAAACAGGTATTGAGGTTTGGGGAGCAACTGCTTTAATAAAAGGGGGAGGGAGAGAGCTCATAGTTGCTGAAAATTAAATGGTATCTTCCTGAAATTCAGGCTAAATCCGACTAATTTTGTGTCCCAGATGGAAATAATGATGTAACAGGTAAATGGAATGTTGAGTAAAGTTACCAAATCATCCGGAGGGTAGGGATGAGCACTAGCCCAAAGATCAAAAGTTGTCAAATATCGGACTTCATCAGTCCCCTTTTGTATACTTATTAATATAATTTCAGTTTCCAAGTCAGTACCATTAAGACTCCTTTGTTTTCAAGTGTCTGCACAATTTGGATGGAATTCTTTGTAGCTGACATCCTGTTACATGGTTTATCATACCTAATGTGATTGAGTCAATGTGCTGTAGCACAATTGCATATTACCGGTGCCAACAGCTTGACTCATCGTCCATAAAAGTTAAGTTGCAAAGGTAAAGTCAGATACAAGATCCATATGAAAGTGGTCAAAAGGTAGGTGGTTGCATTTCAGTTCTCATGATATCAGCGTGGAAGTAGCATAACGCCTTCACATAATTCAGTTCTTCCTTTTAACTTTGTGAAATGGGGTTCACCAAAAAAAGTGTGAATATTTCTGTCAAATATTGGAATGCATATTCAATGGTGGATATACACTCACTAGCCACTTTAGGTAAACCTTGCCAGTACCAGGTTGGTTCCCCTTTTGACTTCAGAACTGCTTCAATTCATGCCATGGCTGGAAGAGACTTACCCATTTATTATATAATGTGAGAGCTTCATTAGACAGAATCAGAAAGGACCAAAATTTGATAACTTTTTTTTTTTTTCCCAATTTTTAATTAGCCGGCTTAATATAGGTTTATGTACAGAGATGCTAAGTAACTCGTCTCACATAAAATGTCATGCTGTACCTTAGATCGTCATTGAATGGTCCAATCAAAGTGAATCTATTTAGACTTCAATGCACCGAATGTATCAGGATGATGATCTTGGGGAAACCTAAATGTTTTCACAGTAAAAATGTCCCTGTGCATCTCTCTACAACTGGCACTGAGAATGATGGTAAAGCTATTCTCTGTGGAGCAATTCAGCTTTACCTACAGTGATTGGTCGGAGTGTGTAGCTGAAAATGACTTTTGTCTCAACTTCTGTACTAAGGTCATTCTCAGCACTGTGAGATACAATGTGTCTGGATTTTGTGCAAAGTCATACCAAAAAGAACCTTAACTGTAATTAGTGGTAGCGGGGCATGAGTTTAAGGCAGGTCAGCATTGCCCAGACCAGCTGTCGGTGAAACTTGAATGTAACCAACTTGTATGCAGAACATATAACAGATTTAAGAAGTTTTACGTGGCTGTAGATGAGGCACTTGTTTTCAGAACAAACTGAAATGTATTGATGTTTCACAACAGGGAATTGTGTCGATCCCACAAAGTCTGGAATTGCAGGGATTAGTCAAAGTACCATTGTAAAAAGAGAACCAGCTATAGTTTTGATAAAGCGAGTATTGCATTCTGTTTAGTTGAGAAAGTGCAGTCCTTTTTTAAACAAAGGATTTGGATCAAGTTAATTGAAATAATGAATGTATGATATTGGACTGGATAATTGGGAGAACTCATGATGAGCTGGCCTGGTTTTGGGCTGGTGATGAGGAAACAATTTTATGTCAACACTCTAGCTGACTTGGTGGTTCTCAAACTGCGTGGTGCAAATTCCTGGGAGGGCACACCTGATCCGGAGAAATCGCGGAACTGAAAAGAATATGAATATATTTCACCCTCTGTTTGAAAAACTTTACCACCACACCCCACCACCGCAATAAAATTTACCGGCAGCTGGGCTGGGGTGTTGCTCTACTGGGCTGAAACTCAGTCCCAGTCCAGCCCGGTGAATCTGTGAATCACTTTTGCAGATTGTAAGCCGCAAAACAGAAAAATGAAGATGTTTCACACCGAAAGAATCCTCTGTCACTGACTCTGTCCTTACTGTGCACCTAAAAACAAAGTGTACTTAGCATTACTATGAAGAGGAGGCCACACCCAGAAAGGGAAGCTCTGTGTCAGCTAGGTAACATAGTTTCGCCACAAGGAAGAGGCTGGTAGGTAGAGAAAGGTGAGGCGGGAGTCGGTGGTGTCTTATTACAGGGAAGTTCTTCTGCTTATCGGAGTTGGGGTCAAGACTAGCCGCTCTCATAGGTCTGCAAGATATTTAAAAAGCTTTGGAAGGATGCCTGAGGGGAACATGCATAATGGACAGGTTTGAGTACTCCAGGAATAACAGGACAGAAGGACAAGTGGAGGAAGAGGAAAATTGATGTGAATTGGAGAGCTGAGCCAAGTCTTTTGTGGGATTGCATTAGAAAGGGATTTGTTGGCTTGAATTCATCTTTTGGAGGGCCCCACAATTGAGGAAGAGCCACAATGGCGGTAAGTTTGGCTCTTTTGCCCACAATGTCACTATAAAACGATTTGTTGTTGAAGGGGCAGTATAGACTTGTGGAGAGAGAAGTTAACAGATTGATGTGACATGGCTTCAACTGTTGTCACAATTGTTTATGATTGGAATGTGTGTGTGTGTGTGTGTGTGTGTGTGTGTGTGTGTGTGTGTGTGTGTGTGTGTGTGTGTGTGTGTGTGTGTGTGTTATATACAATAGGTTTCGCATACATTGATGTGCTTTTAAAGTTTTCTACTGCGGCAGCACAGGTGTTAGATCAATCAGTGGAAACGTGCTGTTGAGTTATATTTTTCTTTCTGTTTAATTTGGTCTATACCAAGTGATATTTTAAAAACTGATTAGAAGTGTTTGTAGTGTGATTTTAATTTTGTCACCAAGTGAATTATGGGACTGGTTCACCTGATTTTATGATGACTCCACCACGTCAAGATATCTAGCCCTGCTATACATTTTTTCTTTCTTTTTTTCATTGAGAGTTTGAGAAACGCTTCACATAATGGTCAAAGCTGGTTTGTCACTCCCCGAGCTTGCACTGTTTCATGACACTGACTTCTGGAAACATGACTGCTCATTCAGTTGAGAACCATTGAACAGGAAAAACCGGTAGCCGTGGATTGTTTAGGAACAGGTGAGAGATGAATGTTAAAGGTGATTTAAGAATGATAAAGGTGAAAAAAGTACAGAATTGTTTTCCTCAATTACATTGATATATTTCCAGTTTGCGAGGGTTGACTGTACATTCAACAATTTGTCATTAGATATTTACTGAATGAGGTACAGAAAAATGAGTAATTTGACTTTTGCTGGGGTTGTTGGCATGACGACAGTACATGGATTTGCTACACACTGTTAGCTGTCTACACCGGGGCTGGAACTCATCAGAAAGCAGAAATTCAAGTTATGCAAACAAGCTTGTCTGAACCTGCTCCACCCTGCCTCCATCTCCGTCACATCTACCAGTCACCTTTTCCACTGCTTATTTCATTTTGATTCACTTCTTATTTTTCCTGCTATGTCTGGCTCATGCCTGCTTTTTCTGTGATGCATGAATTTGCTTTTCAGTTGCCTGACTGTAGGCGTTTCACTTCTTGTTTTTTGTGATTGTTGTCACAAATTAAACTTGTCCCTCCTCCACTGTATGCAGTTTAGTTGGGGAATGATATAGCATTTTGAGGATCCCACAGAAGAAATGAGTCTCCCTACCCCCCAGTAATGAACTGCAAGTGGAGAAGCAGCAAGCTTTTGCAGAAATTTGTGGGGCACTGAATACTGCCATTGTTTCCATTCTTCAAGGTTGAGTTCAAATCACATTATGGTTCTATGACAGTCCAAAAACGTGCCGTGGCCCTTAATTGACTTCGTTGTCTCTCTGCATGTTCTGTAATTCTAGCTACCTCTACATGGGTATTTTTACTGTAAGTTCCGCAATGAAATGCATAGTTTAGCTTTAAGAGCATATTACTGTAGATTTGTGCTTGCATCGTGTTCCGTATTGAATAAGTTGTCTGTCCTTTGGGTGTTTTGGCTGTGAATTTATGGCACAGATTTGGGTGCTGCCTTAAGCTGTGAACCATTGTCTCATTACTTTTAAATTATATTGTTTTGTAATAATGAGCAGCTGTTTGCACTGTTGCATGGGACCTAGTGCTTCGGTTTTGTATGTTACTCAGACATCCCACCCCCTTGCGGTCAACAAATTTTCCAATATGGGCAGGTCTGTTTTACAAGGGCTGTCCAGTAAGCCTTCAGGTAGTAGCTGTTGTCTAGGGAGCTACAATTTTAGTTCAGCTGTGCCTAACGATACTTTGGACCAGGGCTGTCACGATGTAAACACGATTATATGGCCCCTGCACAATCAGCAGCAGGGTTTTAGATCCTTGGTGAAACATTTGTCCAGATTCCGGCTTTTTGGTACTTTATGGGTGTTTACTTACGCCCACAGTTTGGTTAGTAGTTTAGTAGTGCGCCTGAAATGTTTAATGAGATGAGTATTTTGATGTTGCATGCCTTCCCCAAATTTCATGAGCTACCAGTCAGCTCTTTTCTTTGTTGCCCAGGGGCACTTAATACTCGTAATCTGGCCCTGAAAAGTAGTACGATGTGCCAGTCATGGAAGGCAGGTGAGGGTGCTGCAATGTCCATTGGCCTGACAGCTTCAGGGTCTTGCAATCTGAAACATTACACTTCCCAAACCACACAGTGATGCGTTTGATCTGGACCCTCGTCGTGATGCCCCTGTTGAATTCGATCATCTTGTCGGCCTTCACCTTTTAACCCTCAAGATGCTGCTGGACCTTCCTGAATCAACAATCATCTCTTCTGTTTAGTCTGCATTGAACCTTTGCTGCTGTTGCACCATCTACAAATATTGATGAATGTGATTTTTGTGGAATTTGCAAATGGGTGCTGTGGATATTGACAATGTGTAATTTTTATCGATGCACAATTGTAAACACACACTGAACCTTTATGTTCTCCGTTGAACTTTTCTCATGTCTCACAATGGGCCCTTAGACCAATACAGTACTTTGGGGTTGGAGAGCTGATTTATGGCTGGGTTTAAATCTCAAAAGGCTAACCCTTTCCTTTTAAGGATTCTGATTTGGTAAACTTAAATTTTACTTTTATCGTAACACCGAAGTTGGGGAAAACTGTAAAAATTGTCACCTAGAAACTACTTTACTACTTATACGGCAAAGTAGATGGCATTACTGACTAGTGACTGTAATGTCTGTTAATTATACATCTAATACCTGAACAACATTGCAGAGCCCGTAGGCTTCAAAATAAACTCTTAATTGCTGGCCCAGGGATGGTAAAACTTAGTGGTAGTTTTCTCTGCTAATTAAACGGTAGTAACATGATTCGCGGGTCAAATTTTTTTTTATTTAAACTCTGATTTGAGTTTTGTCATGACAAACCTGTTGTTCAAACCGGTTGCGCCCCCCCCCCCCCTCCCCCCCTTAAAAGCTTGGCGTTTTAGGTAATCACATTTTGTGCCATTACCTTTTGATGCTGATTATCCCTGACTGTCTGTTTCAGATCGAAAACACCGTGTTTGCTGAGAGTGCCACACCCCTGAACCCTGAGAATACACAGAGTAAGAGAGCACCTTGGCTAAATGCGTCATGAAGGGTCACACTTGTATCATGCCATAGCTTTGTACAAATCACAATTGTTTTCATGTATTGTTGGGTATCAATATTGATGCTTCACAATTGCACATTTGTCTATGTCTGCTGAATTGGCATTTAACCCAAATTTTATATAGCTTTTTTTTTTATATATCCATCGACTCGTCCATCCATCCGCCTGCCTCCTGGACAGGGTGTTGGGGTGTCCTGGAGCCTATTATAGGCAGCACAGGGAGCAAGGCAGGGAATTGGCCTGAATGGGATGCCAGTCGGGCGATCAGATAATCGCACATTATGGGCAATTTAGAAACACCATCCAGCTGTAAAGGAGAAGCTGTACAACTGTGGGGAGCACATGCAAAACTACACATCCAACACATTAGAGACTACAACCTCTTAACCCTCAAGATGGGGGGGGGGGGCATGCCACCCACTTACATATCCAACATTGTATAACCCTAATTACATACAACAACTTTACAGAGGGTACACTGTACGACTGTGTAATGAAATGCTTTTTCTACCTGGTTCCTGTATTTTGCTTGTCAAAATATGCAGGGTGAAAAGGGGAAGAAAAAAGCAGTGTGCTAGGAAAAGAATAAAGAAGAGTAAAATAGTAAAGCAAAATAAGTTTTAAACTAAAATAAGCAGTACTAAAGAGCGGCATATCAGTCTTTGAAAAGGGCAAAGACAGTTTATCAAGTGTGTGAAGTGACTTGTTAGCTATGGTTCTCTTCTTAAACACTGTAGCTCTTTGAAATGGCTTGAACATGTCACTGATTTCTCGCCGCCTTCCTTCCCTCCCTTGCTTACGCCTTTGACAGGACCTCAGCCTGGAAAGCGCAGAAAGGCTATGACTGCTCCGAGGTCCCAGGCACATAAGGCAGTTGCATGGAGGAGAGCGATCATTACTGTGGTGTTGGTGCTGGTCGTACTGGCCCTGTTAGCAGTAACCATATATTTCGGTGAGTCCTGCATTTCCCTATTCCAGTCCCTTTTTAAAGGACCAGTTTTCTAATTTCAGTCACACTAATGGGGGGGGTGAAATTAGCGGAGTAGCGTAACATGTTTGTTTCTGTTAAAAGCAAAATATTTATTTGCTGACCCAGAATTTAATTCAGATGTATTTGTACAAATGGCAAAATGTCTCAATGAAATGTGACTGTCTCCTCTTCCCCACCTCGCCTCATCTCACCAGTCAAAGTGCTGCTTGACAGCAAGTATTACTTCTGTACAAAGTCGGTGAAGTTCATCCCTCTGGAGTTGACTTGCAATGGGAAGGCAGACTGCATTGATGCTGAAGATGAACAGCAATGTGTGACCAATCAGACTGTTCGCACCCTCTTCCCTGGTATGGCAGCTCCATCTTGAGGCCCTCTATGCAGCTCTTCTAGGAAGAACGTTTTACTGTATTAGACTCTAATCCCCACACGCAAGGTAGTAACTAGTCAATTGAGAAATCGGAAATCCTTTAAAGGCACTTTCACGACATAAAGGTTTTTGAGTGGTGTTAGCCTGTGCATTAAAATACTGAATGTGCCTGCTAGTTTATTAGAAGGAATGGGATTGTCCAATACCAAAGGCCAAAGAACCTGACTGTCATGTGAACGGTTATAGGGAACACCTATTGGTCAAAGAACAGGAGCTCTTGGGGAAAGCCCTGCAAGCCCCGACCCTGATCCTTTCCTTCCCTTCCCTCACTCCTCCCTGCAGTCCGCCTGGTGTCAAACAGTAGTGTGCTCCAGGTGCACGTCGCTGGGACGGGCTGGACGACAGTGTGTGCCGACGGCTGGACTGCCGCACACTCCCAGTTGGCCTGCAAGAAGCTGGGTTACACAACGTAAGTCCTGCCTGTCCCAGCAGCTATGCTTAGTAGGAGCTACCGTGTGTCCTCAGCTAGCTGCTAAGCTACATTGGCTGCCAACACTTCATCAGTGTAAAGTCCGTTGGATTTACGATGTTTTACATACAATACCAGTAACAATATGGACACTCCTGCTGTTAATGCAGTTGACTATTTCAGCTGCGCTATTCACTTTGTACTAAAAGACCTCGAGTCAATGAAGTGATACGTATGAAATATTACAACAACCGAGAGAATTGTTCAGCATCTTAATTTTAGACTGCAAAAGAGCCCCCTTTTGCTTCAGACAGCATTGTAGATTCCTTCAAGCAGCTTCCAGATGTAGCCACCTGGAATGCTCCTTCAACAGTCCTGAAGGAGTTCCCACAAGTTCTGGGCACGAGTTGGCTACTTTGATCTTACTCTTAGATCCATCTCGTTCCAAACCAGTTCTATAGGATTTAGGCCAGGGGCCACGTTATCTGTCACAGCACTCCATCTGTCTTTGTTCACCAGATATTTACTACATAATCGTAAGCACAATGAGGTTATCTTGTTGGAAAAAACAATTTTCGGTATGTTTGTCCAGACTTTTGACTGGTACTCAATGATCAATGATCGGTAACCTGTAAATTCTACCCTATTTTGACTGTTCCAATAATACATACCTTTGTTTCTTCTCCGCCAGCAATCCAAGGAGCACCAGTGTACCAGTGCCAGACTTGCCATCCTATTTAATTTCCACTTTCAGTGCAGTCACATCCAGCAGTCCTTTGCCTGCTAATCTAACAGCCATTAAGCGGTGAGTATATGGGAATCCTCGTGCATTTGTCACTTGTGGTTTTCTTACTGCGGCAGTTTCACCTCAGTTTGTGTTTGATTTTGCTCTGACATCTTTTCCATTCTTCCTTGATTATTTAACCATGGAAATGTGGTTATTACAGCTGTCATTTCAAAGTCATTAAAAAAAAAAAAATATTGTATATTTTTTGCTATACATATTGCTATACAACAGCATTTTAATGGTGGCCTATGGTCAGGAATAGATTTTTCTTCATATTTTTTTTTTGTCCCAAGTATATTTTCCCTTCCATCTGTACTAAATCTTGTATTAATCAGCTGTGTACAATTCCACGAGTTTCTTGTGCATTTTAAAACGCATGAATAGACAGTGGAAAAATGCTTGCACCTAATTGAACCCAAGCAGCACTGGAAATGCTGTTTCTCTGTTTAAAAAGTTTGTCTGTGCATTTGTGCCTGGTACCACGTATGAATCTCTAACTGATTTGGTTTTTCAGCCAGACCTGTTCTACCAATGCTGTGGTATCGCTGTCCTGTTCAGGTGAGTTTCACTACAGATGTTGCATTTCACTTTCCTTTTAAAAAGAGCTTAGAAGACACGGCACATAGGCACTGTGTAATGTTGTGTTGCATGTCAAACCACCACCATATTAATACAGACCGACAACCGGCTCATTTTGTCTCAGCTCACTAAGAGCCGGCTGGCTCTTTAATAACCCGCCCCTCCCTTCCTTTAACCTGATGCTGATTGGTGTGACCTGACTTGCGCTTGTTAAAAATAAGACGCCGTCTCGTGGGCGGGGTTTTCTAAAGACCACATGTTCCGGCCACTGTCATCCTTAATGTTTAGGCAGCTCAAAAACCCGGACAATTCTATAAACATTAATAAAACTGCTCTTGAACAGGAGGCGGCTCGTTCGCGAACGACACATCACTAGTAATGAGGCGTGAACTCTCGTGTCAGTGGGCTCTTTGCACGTCAGCTTCCGCGTTCATGGAAATGCGGCT
>JABFEA020000039.1:9165585-9176279 GCA_019775915.2 Cyphomyrus plagiostoma | reverse complement strand
ACACACACACACACACACACACACATACATACATACATACATACATACATACATACATACATACATACATACATACATACATATATATATACATATATAATTTTTTTTTTTTTTTTTACTGTTATGGTTTATGGAGAGAAAAATGACCCTGACGGTGCTTGAGTGCTTCCTAATATTGTTTAATTTATATTCAAGCAATCAGTTGGGGTGTAAAACGTGTATTGTTTGTACCTGTTTTGTACTATATACCCCAATGATTACCTGGGGCACTTTTTCTTTTCCCATCCTAGGGTGATAGTGGAGGTCCTTTGACATACCTGACAGAATATTGGCAGCTGGCAGGTGTGGTAAGCTGGGGCGTGGGCTGTGCTCGGCCCGACCGCCCCGGAGTCTACTCTAACGTCACCTCGATGCTCAACTGGATCTACACGACCATGGAGGTCAGTGCATAGAAACCGTGTGCGATGGCAAGACTGCCTGTGCATGGGGGATGGTGGCTGTTGTAGAAGCAAATTCTCCTTCATAAAGAGCTGGCCTCTCTTTCTCCTCAGAAAAACTCATAAGGACCGGAAGTACTTGAATCTTGATTATCGCACTGAGGAGACAATCTGGGAAAATTCTGACTACTGGATTCAACTTTTGTTGCCAAAACAGTCCTGCTGTCTTGCAAGTGGGCAGAAATATGTCCATTCTCCTGTGTATTTTTTTTTTTTTTTTTTTTGTAGCTTAAGCTGCCATCTTCAGGGTTTATTTTAGGTTTACATTATGGTTAGGGAGAAATTTAACACTCAGGGCATCACTACTTTTGTGTGATTTGTAGTCATGGAAAGCCTAACACGTCAATAATTCTCAGGGTTCCTCTGCAAGACAGTCGGTGGACACCAACCTAAAATGTTTGCACCCAAAATGTATATTTTAAAAAAAAAAAAAAAAACTCATTCCTGAAAGTTGCCTTGCACTTAATTCATAAAATTAATTTAGCTGATTTTTAAATTTGGTGTGTGTGTGAGTGAATGGGTTTATTTATATTTTTTTAATGCTCCATCCCAGCTCTGGAAACTCCGGACTCCCCAGCTGTTTACATTCCTTTCTAAATCTGAGTGTTTAGACCCTGTGATGTAATGGTTGGAAAGGATTTTAATCGCTCCATTTGTGTAAATAGTGTAAACTTGAAATATACATAGAGTAGGTGGTATGGATCCTTGTCTTTGTGAATATAATGTGCAATAAAGCTATTTTTGTGAACTTTATGGAGCTTCCGTTTTATGTTTGGGGGGAAAAATAACACTTAAATTTAACATGGTTTGTATTTCAAGGCTTACCTGTGATGATTCCTACCTTGGATGTTACTTTGTGGGTGGGTTATGTATATATTACTTTGTGGGGACCAGAGAGGAATCTCAAATTTTATAGAAATGTGTTTGTTTTGGTTACTTACGGTTAAGGTTAGGGTTGGGTAGCGGTGAAAGTTGTCATTGTTGCGATTAGGGTTTTTCCATTGAAATGAATGGACAGTCCCCACAAAGATATGAAAAGGAATTAGTGCCGAGTCCCTGTGTTCTTCCTTGTTCATGTCAGTTGGCATCACGATTAACCGGTTGGCTGTGCAATATACGGCTACATATAGAGTATATTATGGCGAGGATTGGGAAGAAAAGACCGGCCCTCATAAGATCAGCCCACCGGAATATTCCCAGACTTGCCCCTTGGCCAGTCCATGCCTGGTTTTCACCAATGGCATCCTGTCCCAGGTGTTACTTACCTATTGCCATGTGCTTCCTGGGATAAGCATTAACGCTGGATAAACGGCATCAAAATAGATGGGGGGGGGTTGAATAATTTACTTGTTTTGCTTTATTTTTGCATATGACTTCCAGTGAAAAAGCTGCAGCAGATGTGATATTGCGGGTCATGGTATGGACACAAGTTACACACAGATCAACCCAACAAGCAGCTTTTATCCAAAGTTTTATTTTTAATAGATACTTTTTTTTTTTTTTTTTTACAATCCAGATAAACTACTTTAGTGCATAGTCATGAGCAGATAGATGAAGGATATTGTAAAGGGGACAAGGTGGAATCTGTTGCACATTCGCTTTTTTTTTATTTTTGTTCTGAAACAAGCTGTGAGGACAGAGGAGCTGAATGGGGCGACAGAGTCCCACAGAGAATTATAGCAGAGCCTGGGGTAAGGGGGGGGGTCTCTGTCTAGGGCTGCACAGAGCCAAAGCTAGCTATCCCCATTTTTTTTTTGACCCACAAAGCACAGTAGCATTTCAAAATTGGGGGTGAACGTCTGATGAAAATGGCTCAACCTCTGATGAAACGTGGATGTGCAGTAAAGGTCAAAGTAAAGATGTCTATGTAGATGTTCTCTCCTTGCGGCTGAACGTGTGTGTGTGTGTGTGTGAGAATCTCGCTTACGGACTCTCCCATCCTGTCTGCCATATTGGCGCCACTGTGTGGCGTGCCGTCAGACCATCCTGAAAGCTCCTATGAAAGCCGGTGTGGGTTGGCCATCGACGGGAAACTTTAGTCGCTCTCGCGGCCTCGGGTACGGGGGTCAGATCGCAACTAGATTGTAGATGGGCTACTGTTTGCCCACCATTGGGGTTACAGGAGGAACAGCTGGGTGAACGAGGGGCAGCCTGTGAGGAGACTCGACGGCCATCTCTGCGCTGGAATGTGTCGAGCAGAGAGCAGACTTCACAAACTCATGGCGTGGCAGTGAGAGCAGGAGCCGCTCAGGCAGTGAGCCACGGGCAGTCATTTAAAATTCACGTAAAAACTGCAGTATTATCAGGATTTGTACTTTTGAGTCACTTTTTTCTTAATCACGTGTCTGAAATTGAAAAAATATCCATTGTTTTCCAAAGAGAACAACAAAAATATTAGTATTTGCTAGTCGTATTTTTTATGTGGAAAAACAGGCCTGGAAATTTAGACCCCATTGGTCCCCTGCTTAAGATGTGTCGAAGCTCAGCTTTTTAATATAGATTATTAAGTTTATTATTAAGTTTCATGCCTCCTGAGCACAGGCCTTTGCAGGGACCCAGCTGCCATCGTGGAATCCTGGTTAGGTGAGAGCCGTATGCATTTTACTGTGGTGCTGGTGTGGGGGGGGAGGGAGGGGAGGAGGCATGCAATGAACCTGTTACGACACTATGATACGGTCCTCCCAGCTCTGTTACAGCCAGACCTAAGCAGTTGAGCCCAGAGACTGAGAATTCTTTGACTACACTTGACACAGTAATCCGAGATGTGAAGGTTTCTGGAAGAAATAAGTCAGGTTTTAGCCTTTGCTTGTGCTAAAGGTCTCAGTGACTCTCCCAGAGCAAAACCAAACAGGATGATTAAACAGAAAAACACAACAGGAAATATTGTTTCTAGCCCACCTGTCAGTCTGCATTTATGCTTGGATCAGGCTGTCAGTGAGCTTAACAATATATAGGAACTTCGAGAACTTACACCATATATCACAAACGTATCGACTTGTCAGTCACAGTGAGTGATGAACCTTTTTTGCACATCTAATTGTCTGCTAGCAACTTAGGCAAGCATTCCTTTGACAAAAAGCTTCTGGCCTTGCTGGTTGTTTGTCCAGTGTGTTTTTCTGTGTGCACATGCCTCGGTGATCCGCCACAAACAAGGTATGCGTGTCGCCACAGGCCTCCCCCTAGGCAGAGGCCGGCAGCTGACAGGAAATTAAAAATGGCACATTTCTTAGTGCCATTTTTTTTTTTTACAATAGAATGAGAACTAAAAGTTAGCATGCCCTGACCAATAAGAACAGCTAAAAAAATAGTGCATTCGATATACAAAGCAACTCCAGGCTTTAATTCCATGTCAAGATCAAGGATTGATGGCTGTCAGGGATGTACTGGGCACATGCATCATTAATGCTGCCTATTGCATTGCCTGATTTCTTAAAATAAGCATGATTACGTTTATTATTGCTAGCGATATTATTATTAGTGTCTAAGAATGAAAACTAAAAAACAAGCACAGTGTGATAAAGTGTTAATTGAGTCAATGCACGTCCTGCGGGAAGTGGAGAAGCAAACGTTCAGCCTGTAGGTGATGGAGTCATGAACTACGCCGTCCAGCGCTTTGACTCCCCGGGTCTCAGCACAGCCCCAGGCGGCTTCCTCAAATGTACATTCCCACTCTGCCCAGGAAGTATTACCCTACATACTCCTTAGGCTGTAGCGGCTCCCCAATTCCTGCAGGAACATTAAGTGTTTTTTTTCCTTCTTAAAAACACTTGCTGGCATGTGCATGTCAAGGTGGAAGGTGGCAATATTCAATAATCCCTGCACCTCTCCGATTCCTGCCCCATGATGCATTGCATCCGTATCACGCTTTTAAAATGGTAACGATGTTCCACACGCTCAAACACTGGTGAGCCTCCGTTGTTAAAGTGCCAGAAAAATGCTTTCCCGGCAATTGCCCCACCCTCTACCATGCCGTGGTGGGAGCAGGCATATGCATTTACAATTCCAGCCACTGAATGACTCAGAGTAACATTTAGCGACTGTTCTTCTGCAGTTAATGCACAAAAGCAATGTGAAGAGGTATATTAGCAACGTTAAATGGCAACATTATATTAAAGAGGTACTGATGCATCATTCATTGATATATTTTCTTTAGAATTAAAATATACATGGGAAAGCTTTAGGGTAAAGGATCTCTGAATATACTATAATAATACTGATATTTATCACTGTTTGGCAATATAACTGATTACATTTGTTTCCAAAATGTATCATTGTTGCACTTGGGCCAGACTCTAGTGCCCACCATTGCACTTTAGCAACACCTCACAGTGCCCTCTGCTGGTGACCTTTGGTTGACCTATGCACTTTGGATTCTGCAGAAGAATAATGCTACAGTTTAGGTTCTATAGACCTTGGGACTGAACTAAAAGACTAGATGAAACAATTCTATATATCTCTGGAGTGTGCCTGTCCCCTAAAATTATTACTGTGTTATCTCTCATTTATGGTGTTCACCTTGTGGCCTATGTTGCTTAGAGTAAGTTCTAGACCCTACACCCACCCGAGAACCTATTGAAGGCAAGTGGTTGGAGGATGGTTGGATGGACAGATGGATGGATACCTTAATGATGTTACCTGGGTTACACTGTGCAGAACCTAGTTACACTGAGTTCCAGTGAACTTGCCCTCATACATCTGAGATACAAGTTTGTGCATTTGAAAGTTGCTGTCGAATAAATTCCCTGCCATTGTTTTCAAAATTCCTTCTTCGTAAACAAAACTTCTGTGATATCCGTATGACCGAGTATGACCAGGCATGCACTTTCTAACTTTGTAAGAGCAAGATGACAAGATGAACTTCTATTCTGGAGTAAGACTATGGTAACAGAACGTGTCACATAAGCAGTATATGGATCGCAGGGCTTATTTTAGACACTCATTAGCAAGGGCCAAGGACACAGAGGGAGGTGAGGTGGAGCTCTGTGGTGGACACCAAAGTGGGCTTTGGCAGTGGTGCTTAGCAGAACATTTCTGACCCATGGAAACTCTGGCCCTGCCACGTTCTCCATCGCCCAGATTTTCAGATGACCTTGCACGCATGGAGTTTAAACCACCTTGAAGTTCAAATTGGTGACACAAGGGGGGGGGAAGCAAAGAATACTGAAAAATAAATAAGCAGTATTTCCTGTGTTGAGCATTATGTATATAAAATATTTTCACATGCTAAAAAATGCATCAGCTAATTTTTAGAAGCAGCATTGTAATAGTTCATTCATTTTCTATGAGGGATCGGTTTTTAGGGATTGTCTTTTTTTATCATTCTTTTTATTTTTCTTTTTAAAGGTATTTTATTATTTTTTGTTGCTGTTTTTATATTTCTTGTTTTTTGTAGCAGGTTATGTCCTCGCTTAAAGCAGAGGAGGCTACTAGCTTTAACAGGCACCTGTGTTTCATCTAAAGCAAAGTGAATTGAACCAGAACTGGAGTGGATCCAGATCCACACTCCAATGACTGCTCAGCATCCCATATTCATTCTGTGAACCGGTTTACCTCCTACTCCTCCAAATCAGCCTGTCAACAGAACTGCAATTTTTAAAATATTTTATATACTTGTATACAGTCAAGTATTGCATTGAATTATCCACAGTGTGTCAATTCGTCATCATGTCTAAAATCAAATCCAGTGCTGTGTCTAAGAAATTTCTCCTGTTCTTCTGTCTTGGATTAACATTTGAACCATGTATGTGGTTTCAGAATTAAAAATCCCCTTAACAAAAAAAAAAGTATTGATCAGAGTGTGACCCTTACGGCAGAATCTTAAAACTGTAAAACCAGGAAAGCAAGCCTGGAATTAGATTTTTGTGCTGTAATACTTATATGGCACTTAGCAGTGTGGCAGTGTGTGATTTACTGTTAATTTCAATGCAAAGCCGGACTGAACACAACTATATTGGGCCACAGGTCATCAGTTACTCTCTGAATGTGGATACCATTTTACTGAGGGTATCCGGTTTCTTGTCTTATAGGCAGTGAGTCGATTTTCGTGAAAGTGTTCTGTTGTGTTCACACTGGGACAATCTGGATTGACTTCGGTTCTGAGTGCAGTCTTCACCTTGGGTAGTCATGGGGGTGCGCCGATCCAGCCCAGAGAGATTACAGGGTACATCTCATGTTCCCCATTCTCAAGCAAAATTTAAAATATATATGTATATATTTGTCATATACTTATATATAATAAGTTTTCGGTAGTTAAAGAAAAACAGTGTCCTTTTTTGTAATATTCTTTCTATGTACCTATTGAACACATATATATATATTTTTTTTTTTGCCTGTATACATATATACATGTATAAATATATATATATATATATATAGATAGATATATAGATACAAACAGACATGTTTTCAAGCCTTTGGTGTAGCCTTGGTCTCTGCTTTGGCTCCAGAGAGGCCGTTCTCCGTGTTGTCAATCCCTGAAGAACTCACAAGGCACTCTTTACTGTTGGGGAAAATAGACGGATGTGAGAGACTGGTAGCCAAGTGTAGTCAGGGACAGGACCTCACAGAATGTTTACCACAACGTTATGGTACAAAGTTATGTTTAGGGTCAGGGTTACCATAGGTGATTTTGCTGGAGGTGCAATTACACCCCCTACTGGTCAAATGAAAATGTATTTGAAAATATTAAGTTCGGTAAAGTAAAATTACAGTCACCCCTCTAGATTCACCTGTTCGACATTTGTGGTTTCAGTTACATGCAAGTAGGCCATAAACAATTACATGGGAATATTTTTTGAACTCACCAAAAGATTGCCGAAACTTGCAGGTGACACGTACGTCACAAATATATAAAGGTACTAAAGTGAATTTTCACATTCGCTTGGATCTTCTGCCCCTAACCCTCACGAATGTGAAGGGGTGACTGAATATTGTGAATTTATAAGAAAATATGACTTGTGTTACTTGTATAAATGTGTAATAATAACTTATTGTAAATGTATTTACTTTTTTTTCCTTCAAATTTATTTATCTAGAGGAATGACTGGTTGGGCTCTCACCCCGTAGCCCCTGGGAGAAAAGCCTAGAATCTCCTTTGAGATAATCTGTTGCATAAGTCAAATTATTTCATCCTTCAAGTACAGTTGCTTATTGAAATGAAAATTTCTATGTATTAAAATTTAGTGGGATATTAAAAAAATCCCTTTTACTTGTCCTTACAGGAAATGTGCAACACTGACAGTCTCACCAATGTATTTATGTATATCCTACTGACTGTCCTCCCTAAAACAGTACATATACAGTAAAAACTTTTTTAAAGTTGCTACATTACAGCACTACCTGTGAGCTTGCTGTACACTTCTACAATGATTACATGTCCCGTGGTATCTACTGTATTTAATTTCTATGTAGTCCTCTTTGTACCACCCCAACCCCTCATTGATGTTACTCACTTCTTCTCTTGGACCTTGCGCATGATGAGTTGAATGAGGGCCCTCATCACCATTACAAGAATGATAAAGCCAATAATACCTCCTATTATGGACAAAATGATGACTGTCACTGTGTTGTCAACCACCTTCACTGCAAAAGAAAAGAAACCATTGGTTGATATTAAAATGCTTTCTCCAGTATTGTATCCCATTGCATGAACACCTGGGCTCCCTGTGTTTCGTTACAGGGTGAACAAAGTAGCAGACTTACGCTCGTCCACCACAATGAGCGTGAAGATGGCACTGTGGTTGCGATTCTTTTCCTTAGGGTTGCGAGCGAAACATGTGTACTCCCCTTCATCGCTGAAAGTGATGTTCCACAGTAGGATGGAGATGTTGTTGTGTTTGCTGGATCCCACGTACTCTATCCGCTCGTGATAGACCCGTACGTGTGGGTCCACGCCTTCGATGGGGATGACTGCCTCACACAGCTGGAAATTTTGGATGGGATGGGAATTGAGGAACAGAAGTGAATGAATTCAGCTACAAAGTAGTATACTTCAGTACAAAAGATCTATATGGCAGAGAAGGTAAATAAAGGACAATCAAAACTAATGGCATTATCTTAATACATAGTTTCCAGATTTCAGATCCATAAAATTTTTATGGGATGAGCTGAACAGATGGGAGACCAAGGAGATTTCTAGTGTTTGTGAAGTAAGGTTTTTGAAGGGAAATTGTGGCACTTCTGAGGAATCCAAGATTCCTCAGGTATGTTCTCAGACGTGTTAAAGTAGTAACATTAAAAAGTTCTTACTCAAACTCAAAATATAGTCAGTGCAGTTTATTCTCTGCCAGAACTGAAGCTTACTTTAGAGCCAGTGAAAATTTCCCTGAAGATTTATCATAATACTTGACATCTGTTAGTCATTATGAAGTCAGACGGTATTGGTCACCTTCTCCATGGTGCCGTTGTCGTTGTATTGCCAGTTGAAGTAGAGGTTCTTGATGCCAATGCAGCTGCTGTAGGTGCAGGGTAGAAGGACAGTGCTGCCATTCACAGCCTCGACATAATGTACCTTACCCACAGATACCTCCAGTGCCTGTGAATGCCACACCCCTGGAAGAGCAGAGGGAAAGAAGTCATAAAGGTCAAACAGGACACTCGGATTGAGGTAGGAAATGGAAGGAGGGGACATGAATGATCATGATGATGAGCTGGAGCCATACCTCGATAGGGTGCCTGAATTATAATAGTGGTCATATGTTAAGGTTTGTGATGGCCAAATGAAGCTTCATGAACCATTTGCTGTATTTTTTAACACCAGTAAATGGCGCTCTCTGTCCAAAAAAGGGATCAAAATATCCCCCAAAGCAAACCAAGAGTACCATCTAGTGGGGTCAGACAATACCGCAAATGGTTCATTTGGCCATCACTAATTACGTTGCCTAAGTCTTCTTAGCCATGCCCCTGTTTCCCTGTGATTGGTTCTTTCATTACTGAGTTATTCTGAAAGACTATGCTTCCATGGCAGGGCAGTCTCTTCAGTGAGAGAGACACCGATGCGCTGTTACCAGAGCTCCTTGAGCATGGAAATGTGCCCATTCATGGCTCTACTCAAGACGGGAGAGTACGACAGCGGGGTGAGATCAAAATGGGGTGTTTTATTTTCCATCCATGCCACCTCTGGGCCACTGGTATTTCTTGCCATTACAATGGCTTCATCGCTATTTTTAAACCCTGTGGTTCCTCATTAGTAATTCATGCCTTGGACTGCTGCTTTATGAGGAGTAAACAGGAACTAAGCAGTGTCATCTTTACAGCCATCAGGCTCAGAATCAGATTGGATGCCCTTCCCTCCATATGCTCAGTGATGCAGTTTAACTCATCTACAAGTGGCTAGAGGAGAGCAACTCATATCCTCCCGCTCAGCGGTGACCAAACTTATCCGCAAAGGGCTGGTGTGTGTGCAGGTTTTTGGGGTAAACACACACACATACACACACAGCTGTTCAAACCCATGTGTGAGGACTCCTCAGCCAATCAGTCCTCTAATTAGTAATATAATTAGGGAGCCGCAGCGAAAACCCGCACTGGCCTTTTGCGGATAAGATTGGCCACCCCTGCTCTAGCTGAACTGCCCATTCTTTAAGAAACAAATAGCTATGCCTCTCTGCCAATATAATACACATATGTACCAAAAATAACTTAATCCCAACTGTTGAGCTTCGAAGGGAGAATGCAGGGTTTCGCATTTGGATGCGATAAATGCTGACAGGCGGCAGGAGCGCAGATGTATCAGTGCGAGTCAGTTCCATCAAAAAAGGCTGGAGGCCAGCCAGGATAGTCTCCATGAGCCCAAATGTAGTAGCGGGAGTGACCAGATCTAAGCAACCGGTCTCATTCATAGATGCTGCATTTATTCAGTACTCTTCTGGTCATCATATATTAAGATTAGGATGAACTTTGTTGATCCCGGGTGGGAATGAGAGAACATAGCGCAGATATATATACACTCTCTCTCTCACACACACACTCACTCACACACACACACACACACACACACACACACACACACACACACACACACACACACACACACACATCTATATATATATATATATACATTCACCTAAAGGATTATTAGGAACACCTGTTCAATTTCTCATTAAGGCAATTATCTAATCATCCAATCACATGGCAGTTGCTTCAATGCATTTAGGGGTGTGGTCCTGGTCAAGACAATTTCCTGAACTCCAAACTGAA
>JABFEA020000039.1:9084815-9097745 GCA_019775915.2 Cyphomyrus plagiostoma | reverse complement strand
TCCCTCGCCCCCCCCCCCACAAAAAACACCCCCCCCCCCCCCCCCCCCGCCCACCCCCCACCCGGGCCCCCGCGCCCGGGGGGGGGGGGGGGGGCGCCGGGGGGGGGGGGGCAATGTCTGCACAGTCCACTGGAGGGAGAGAACTGTATCACTGCTCTGCATGCACTGGACAAAATGTTATTTCTCTTTGTTGCACTAATTTTCCTCTCCTTGCCTTTGTCTTGCAGAAATCGGCGTACGGTTTCAGTCATGTCTGACCAGTGGCTATGCAGCGCACTCTTTCAGGCGAAAGTTTGAGACGGGACAAAAGACCTGAAAACCCCACAGAACAACACTGCAGCCAGCAGGGCTGGATTTAACAATCAAACGATCACAGTGCATCGGCACGCTAAACGCTAAGCATTTAGCTTTCTGATCTCTGAGCACAAGCAGGAAATGCAGCCGATTCAATCAGTTATTATGTATAACAATGAAAACTTCTTAACCAAATTTAGAAACTGTCCGAGGGATTAGTAGCATGAAGCCATTGGCTAGCAGTGTACTGGGATCCTCAAGAAGAATCAGTGAAAAATTTAAAGTTTGATTGATACAGGATTGAGAATAAAGAACTATACAATCAAATTTTTTTTCAACAGTTATTAATATATTCTATTAGTATCCTTAATATAACACTTTTTAAAAAGACAGAAAGGGAAAGTGCAGATTTAAAAGAAAAAAAATACTACACAAGAAGCCCACTGTCAAGGCGCTTTTCTGCCAAAGAGTGGCTTAGTGTCATATTTCCACGGCGGAGCGCGAGCGGGAGGAGACGCAGGGCCCCGTTTCAACATGACTCGCTCTTGATGTTACCGAACCGTAGGGAGTCGTCGGGGTTTTGGCCCAACTCCATACCGGGAGACGTCAAGGCCTTCGCTCGGCTGAGATGTCAGATTCAGCATGACCTTCAGAGATCAATGTTCTGCATGTTTTTTTTTTTTTAAACTGTAATACTGTAAATGAAAAATAATACTCTCAAGTAAATATAAGTTCCTTTTTCCCATAGCTGTTAACGCAGGAACTCTGCCAGCTTCTATTTGACTGATACTTGGAATTCTAGATGCCATTTTCTTTAATTACGGTTGGTACTTTGTTTTTATTTCATACCGCTTGAAAGCCACTGTGACCTTGTACTGCCCAAACAGCATGGACCATCAGCACAAGCTCACCATTAGCGCCTTACAGCAGCTTCCAGATTGTAACAGAAAAACAAATCACTCCCCCCCTCCCCCCCAGAGCCCAGTTGATTCCTGATTGGTCAGATAGTGGAAAGACAAAAGAAGAGTCCGCCTGTCTTTGGATTCAGAGAGATGCTGTACAGGAGGAAAGCTCTAAAGGGTTTCAGAGTCCCAGAGAAAATACCCAACATGCTCCTGGAGAAAGGAGATTGTGGGGGCTTAGTGTCCCATGTCACATTTCTCTACACCCCCCACCACCGCTCACTATCTCACCACATGGTGGAGCCCTTCTCACTGGGACAGTGCTCTTCTATGTCTTCGTGTTTCTTCTGGTAATGTTTGACTGCGACGACAGCGATAAGGATGATCAGCATGAGAAGAATGCCACCCCCGATGGCTGCAGCCAGTATTGTGATCTCAGAAACGGAGGCTGTAAGAGAACAACAAATAATCCACCTTTCCGTCCATTCATCCATCCATTCATCTTCTATACTGCCTGTCCCATACAGGATTGCAGGGGTACGGAGTCTATTCATTAAACAGAGGGGATAAGGCAGGGAATAACCCAGGATGGGATGCAAACCCAGTGCAGAGAAGACACACGATTCATGCAGATAGAGAATTTGGTAACTCCAGGTCACCTTAGCATGTTTTTGGACTGTGGGAGGGTAAACCAGAGGAAACCCCATGCCAACACGGGAAGAACATGCTAATTCCACATACACAGACTTAGAGTGTCTCTTCCCTGAAATGGGCCTGGAATCCCAATCAGGGTGTTTCCCTATCCCTGCTTCCTGGGATGGACTACAGGTTTCCCATAATCCTTCACCATATAACTGGCTATGGAATATGGGTGAAAATATCAGTGTGGTGTCAGACTGACCTGAAGTAACCACCCGGAGGCGTAGTTCTCCCGCACGGCCGTGCACGTCCGGGGCATTTGTCACCCGGCAGGTGAACGTGCCGTTATAGCTGAATTTTACGTTGCGCAGTGTGATGGAGGCATCCTTTCGCATGATGTCTCCAGTCCACTCCACCTGCTTGTGAAAGTGGCCAGAGTCGACCATGAAGGGCTTCTCACTGTAATACAGCACCTGCAAAGGGGGACAGATAAATCTCAGACTCTCCATTAGGAAAGAGGTTTCCAGTGTCATCAAGCAGAAATTTTGGTGAATTTATCTTTGAAGGCTTCTGTGAGTTTTGCATCCAATTCTTTCATTTCTGCATAAATTATATTACAAATCTAAGCAATCATATTTTTTCCAGTGGCTGTTTCCCCATTTGTTATTTGCACATTAATCTATTTGTAATAAAAGTCTGGTAACACTTTGAGGCACAATAATGTAGCAATACACTACTTAGCTACATACGGTACTGATCCGATGTTTGTTCAACACTAATCAATAATAACGGTTCCTGTATTTCATGCAGCAACTATTTGTTCATGATTTGCATTTGAGTAGTAACTGAGTTACTAAGTTACTTGTGCCCCTTCAAGTAAAGCGTTACCATTTGTCATTTCAGTTATGGAAGCTAAATTAATGAATGAAGTTGTGGATGTTACCAAAATACAATCCACTAAATCATCACCGCTGGTTCACGTGTGCGTATGTCACGTGACTTACCGATTCTTCATGACTCTGGCCGTGAGGTCGGAAAGTCCAGGTGACAGTCACACTGGATGAACTGACGGGCTCCGAAGTCTGGAAGGTACATTTCAGTCTGGTGCTGGTCCCATTGACGGCCTCCTGCTCACTCGAGGTGTAGGTTGTTATCCCACTGACCCACGGTACACCTAGGGGCAGAGAGACACGGTGGGATCCCGCTACGTAGCACATCACACAGTCAGACATGTGGCTGCCTGTGTTTATGCATGTTGTGCAGGTCTGCAGGCCAGGATCTTTGGGGTAAAGGGACACTGAACACACAGGTTCACAAGGCAGGGAAGTAACTTTAGATGTCATGGCCGTGTTTCAGTGAACCTTTATTCAGATATGGACACTTCAGGTCCAGAAATTAGAAATCTGGTTCAAGATTTTGTTTCAACCAACCAGTTGAGTATAAAGAGTCACAGTGTACTCTACTGGTTGGTTGAAACAAAATCTCGGACTGGATTTCTAATTTCTAGACCTGAAGTGTCCATATCTGATTAAATGCTCCCTGCATCACTGACACACTGGCATGGCATCTATAGTTACTTCACAAGGCTGGGGTTACCCTGCACAGGATGCCAATCCACACATACACACACACTGACACTTTATGTGAAATTTTAGACACACCAGCTAACCTAGCCATAGTTCAGCAGGAGTACCCCAAAGTAAGCGGTGGAAAGTCAAGCAACACAGAGGTAAGTATTGTGCCACCCCCAACACAATCAACCAATCAGAAAACAAAGACATCTCAGAACATTTCAATCCCAATATGAATTCAAAATATTTGTAAATGATTTATTTAATGTAAAGTGGACGACTTGCAAGGCAAAACAGCCGAGCAGAATTTGCCAATGAAACATGTTATACATAGCAAATGTTTTATAATAATAATAATAATAATAATAATAATAATCAATCCTTTATTGTCCCCGTGAGGAAATTATTTTTACGCCTCCCTCAACTTGCTCTTTTTTGTGGAGTAAGTTGTCCGCGAAGGGCAGCCACCTGTTGGGGCACCCATGGAGCTGGGGGTTAAGGGCCTTGCTCAAGGACCCACAGACGTGCTGAGGCTGGGTTTGAACCTGTGACCTCATGATTATAGGCACACAGGCTTAGCCCACTGAGCCACACGCTGCCCCTAATCAGAAATGTTCAATCAGAAATGTTAAAAATAATCGGAAAGGTTAAATATAAATCTATGTGTGACCATTCAGAACAGCAATGTGTGTTGTTAAGGTTTAAGAGCAGCACTGGGCGGGAATCACCTGACACAAAGGAGGGAGAAATGAATAGGAACAGTGGGTGGAGAAAAGGGTTTGAGAAGTCCGGACAGGAATAAGAAAAACAAAATATAATCATTCTGCAATTGGCCTAAGAGAAAACACTCAGGGAAACAAAACACAGTTCAGGCAAAAGACCATAAAAGGGAGCAGAGTCGGGCACAATGGTCTGGGTGTTTGCTTTTGACTTAAACTGCCATTATTACTCATATAATATAAAATGCAAGGTTACGTTTCACATTAATTGCGCCTTCATAGTGCATTCATAGGACATTCATAAGCAGCATGTAAGCATACCATAACAACAGCAATAAACATTAACAACAAAAATTATAATAAAAATAACAAACAATACAATCCATCCACCTTCTGAAACTGCTTAATCCCAACCGGGGTCATTGGGCAGACCAGAGCCTATCCTGGGAACGATGGGCACAGGCAGGAACCAACCCTGTCCTGCACACTTTTGGACCGTGGAAGGAAACCAGGCAGAATCACACAAAAACACGAGGAGAGTGAACTCCACACAGAATACAATGTAAATACAATATATGAGTGATAATGACAGTTAATGTAAGGTATCACCTAACAGAATGCACAATACTATAGATTTTCCTATCACTTCAATTGCTGCACTGTACATTACGCCAAAACATTCAGCAAAGATTAAAAAAAATCTTTGCAAAAAGTCCCAAGCCCCTGATCCATACGAAGATAAATATATCGATTTAAGGCAACAGCAGTGGCAGTAAATTGCAGCGGACGGTTTTAATGTAGATATTACTGATTCTAAAAATCATACTCAGATTTCTAGAGAGCAATACAACATTAAAAGCCAACTACACAGGAACACTTCCCCCAACACCACAATTCCCCAAATGCCAAATGTAAATTTTTTCCACCCAAAATAAGATTTTGTGTTGTGAAACTGCTATTTATTTACAATTATTGTCCTAGGATAATTGCTCAAGCATTTTTAAGCAGGTACCTAAATAAGGCAAAAATATAAATCACAAATTGCTCAATAAATGCAGTTCATCTGTTTAAATAACCTCTAATTCACGTGTCACCTCCTTTCCTATCGGGCATTCTTAACAATGTTGGCCATCGTTCTGGTGGCAGTAGGTCACATCGCGATGAAAGAACTTTGTACGTAATCGACAGGTTTCAAGTTTGCAATTCAAGGAGAGAGACTGTTATTCTACACTTATTCCATACGAAAATATACTTTGGATTAAAGTGTGCTTCAGGCTACTACAGAGGACTTATTAAAATTATGCAAATAGTCAGTTACGTATGGACCCATATACAAGCACCATCTGAAGCCTGGATGTTTAATAACTTGATGTCGATAATATACAATTTTCAGATATTGAAACGGATAACATTTACACACATTCAAACACGGAAACGGTCTGACGTTATTTATCGCTGATTCTGTTGCTACATTGTAGGGCGGGGGCATTTGCGTAACATGAACCCGTTCCCACAGCTGGGAAAACCCCGCCCCCTTTGCTCAGTGACCCTCCTGCTCTTTCCTGCTGTCAGTGACAGGACCTGCAGATCGAGACGGAGACAGAGGAATATGAGGATGCAACCGTCTCCTGCGTGTCCTAATGTTCTTCGAGCAAACTTGCCGATTCCCCTGGGGGGGGGGTTGCATGCCTTCACAAGGTGTGGTCCTGGAGGAAGTTTTAAAGGATACAAAAAAAAAACTCAAAAACCCATGACAAAGGTAACATATGCAGTTCGATACGAGTTAGCAGATGCCTCCTCTATGCCTGTAAAGGAAAGTTCTAGGATTTCTATCGAAGCGCGGAGGTCATCTGTATGCCTTGAGCAGATGTGCGCTTCTCGGGGACCAGGAGAGTGTCCATGTTTTTGCTCCCCTCTGACCACCCAGTCAGACAGTCCACATTTTCGGTACGGAGGTGGGAGGGTCAAAAAGGTGGACTGTCTGGGGTTCCCCCGAGGATTAGATTGGGAGACATCGCTGTAGACTGAGTGAAAGCTATACAGTAACACATTCTCAGCCTCATCGATAAATGTTTCTCGTGTCCCGCCTGTTACAGCGGAACACTAAACATACCAGTTCTCAGTGTTGCAACTTGTTACCTTTGCTTTACCTGCGACTTACTGGCTTGGCCTTTAAAAATCACTCGCTCACATGCTGTCAAACCGCAGCTCTTAGCGACAACAGTGCTGCACTCTCAGTCAAACCCGGCCAGCTTCAGTTTGTGGCCTTTCACTGCCTTTCGATGAACCAGCCCGCTGTTTAATCTTATATACTTTGCACAACTCCCTCAATGTCCTTTATACATTTATGCAAAGGGATTTACCAAAGCAAGCCGGTATCTTACTCAAAGGGCCTCCAACAGTCCACCTTCATTCCATGACAAATCTTTTCATGTACAAACATATCATGCTACTTCGGAGGAGGACACTGTTCTCTTTGCCAGGCAAAAGGCGACTTTGAAAATTCAAGCCTTCTCTGAACTTTGAGCCACCTGGACAAAGAGACTCCTCTCTATTATGGGCAGTTTGCAGAGGACTGCAGGGGGGTGGGGGGGGGGGGTGGAGAGGAATAAATAATGCTGAAACTATAACCTAGAAGGATGGGTCCCAGACTGGAAGGGTGGGGGACAGTTCCTGACCCCCCACCCATAAATACATGCAGTCAAGGCAGAATCACCAGCCCACAAGGTCAGTGAGTGACACGTGACATCCTCCCAAATGCTCAAACATTCACCATCAGCAGGCCGTTGTGCAACACTGACTAGATGAAGAAATATGAAGGTCCTATATTTGTACCGTTTGCCATAGAAACCGATTACTTGCGCACATATTTTTTTTTGTCAGCCCGAAGAATAATCTCTGGTATTTCTTACATTTACGTACCCTTTCCGGTTCTGTGAATTACGATACCCTTAACGAGAAGCTGCTAAGAAACAGTGTTTCTGCACATTGGGTTATACACCAAACACAGACAGCAGTTCGCTTGGCGTAGAGCCAAATAACTTTGTGACAGAGTAAACAGCAACCAGAAATTCTGATAACGCAATAATGTCTGACAGTTCAAAAATTCCCAGTAGTGATGAGGGGGGAGTCACACAGAAGTACTCATAGCAAATCGTAATTCTAATCCTAAATCTAAGATCTGTGAATATAAGTACCGTAAACAAAACCTTAATCCCTGCCTGAAGGTTATTCACGTTTATTCAATGTTACAGTCTATGTTACGGTCTCAGGTCGAGAACCTCAGCATGTTCTGTTTGCTCAGACAGATTCCGTGTGTGGCAGGTGGCAGGTATGAATACTTTTACATGCAGGTACTTGCACAGTTGTGCAAAGCTCAGACCCAGAAAAATAATGGGAATTTAAAGGTACAAGTCCCAAAATTAAACAAGCCCTATCTCATTCAAAATTTTGAAGCGTTTATCTGTTTTGATTCAAATCAGCATTTTTTTTAAAACAAAATTTATATAATAATGCTTTATCTGAATATAACAGTATTGTATTCATAATGGTAATATGATAACCATCCTCAGGTTTCATTTTCTGATAAGTTGATTACAGAATTTAGAAGGTGGTAGTAATGTTAACTTCACAAGGCTCTATCCAAGGATTATGACCTTACTGTGGTGGAGAGGATTGCATGCCTAAGCAATACAAAGAGTTACGTATCTCATCTGGAGCCTGGTGAAAAGCTTACTGGGGACTGATCAAAGTGTGATCCAACTCAGGCCTTCAATGAAAGGGTCTAAGAGGAACAGGTATACCCTGCTTAGAATAGGGTTACTGGGACCCACTGTAAAACTGTGTTCAAGGCCTTATTCGTTGCAGTGGTTGCTACGATCAGAGGACCAGACCAGAGGACAGGCAGTCCCCATTATAATGGTAACCTAAGAGCCACTGGTGGACACCTGGGGTGAGCAAAGCTCCCCAGCTGAAGAAGGTGGCCTGCAGGGAAATCTCCAGAGACAGCTGAAAGGTCAGTATGGTAAAAATGTCATATTTTTGGTTAGAATCACAATCCACATGATCGTGATTTGTCTTTTGTCTGTTTACAAACCAGCTAAATTGGAAAGCATGCAGTAATGCTAATTAATCATCTAACAAGAAACACTACTTGTAGCATTATAGTAATAAATGTACGTTTGGAATGTTTACATTTCGGGTGTTTTTTTTTGGAATCAATTCTTCCTCATCAGCTATACCGCACACTCTACTTCAAGGGTTAAAACTCCGATCCTGGAGGGCTACTATCCAGTAAGTTTTCTATCATACCCAGCTTCTGATGAGCCACACTAGTTCTCAGGTAAATACCAGGAGCAGGTGTGGCTCATCAGAAGCCAGGTAGGATAGAAAACTTACTGGATAGTAGCCCTTCAGGACCGGAGTTGGTGACCCCTGCTATATTTGACAGCACAGCTGATCTCTCTATGGACCGTGTGTTGTTTACCATGTTACAGGAGTGTAATACTGGTTGTGTTACCACCATCTGATTAGTCAAAATACATGAAGATACCAGTGATCTGAGTTGACATGATGGATTAAGTAAAAACAGGTACATTCTATATATTATTATTAGAAATAGTATCGTACATTGCAATGTTTTGATACATTCCCGATAATTGAAACTTGAAAATTTCCAACCCCGTACTTGAAAATCAGCTACAGAACAGCTGAACGGAAAAACGTGTAATGCAAGTTTACGCAAGCAAATACTAAATATGCTAGCGCTCAATGGTAGGGGAACACATTCTCACTGATGTGACAGCAGAAATTAGCACAAACTAAAACATGAAACACACTGTAAATAAGCATCTCTTCGGTTTTATGTCACTGTCGCTCTCAAAACCCGGCAACGCCTTTACCAAAGCGACCCTTCTGCAGTGGAAAACTGAACCACACTGTAACTAATAACTCTTCACGGTACAGCCCAGACACGGATCTTTGTTTCAACGCATATAATAATGCCGCATTATGTAATTACTCGAGAGAATGCAACAAATTCATGATAACAACAACAATGAATGAGAACAATGATGGAGTAATATAAAATTATAATATAGTCTAGAAATTTATTACATTTTGTCCAGTTGTTACGTAATGCAGTGTTTTTGCCACGGTGTGTAACAATGCATTATGTAGTAACATCTCATTATGTGATGAAAATTTGTTACATTTTGCCGAGTTATTACACAATGCAGCATTACTACTGTACATATTGTATTGTTACATTCCTGTATGCCAGTGGAAAAGCGCAATGTCACTGCAAATGAAGTTACTATAGTGGTCAGAAGCCTCCACAGTGGACAGGGTGAGGAAATACAGATAAAATGGAAGCGTTCCTTGATCCTCATAGCTTACAATTCAGTGATCTTTATCCTATAAGGATGTCACAGAAGAAAGCTATCCAGCAGACTCAGGGCATTCTGCACTCTGAATCTGGGAAGATTCAAGGGTGCCACGGAACTGGCTACGCTCTGTGTCTGTGCATGAAGAGGTCTGATCTGACCAGTTCCGCATGCTGCTAAAGTCCAGCAAACCTCACAACCAGTGCAGTGGACAAGAACCACGAAGACTGAGGAAACACAAACAAACAAGAAAAACCTTCAGACCTGAAAAACAGCTTTTCGAGTCTCACTTGGCATTGAGGGAAGCAAGCGTCCAGAAGTCAAAACCTCTGGTAGGAAAAAAACTGTTTGCTAAACCGATGTGAAATCTTCTGAACGTGTTAAATAAGCAGAACACACTGCATTTCCATACACCATAATATGTCCTATCACTTCAGTCATGATTGATAACATTTGAATCCAAGGTTATATGACAGAAAACACCCCCCCCCCCGGCTTTTTTTCTGGGTCCTCACACCATCGTAACGCAATGAACTGGCACTTTGTGGTATAACTCAGTTCCCCCATGAACTGTAGCAGTGCTTACAAACGTCATTGTTGTTTCAATCTTAGATCCATCAACTGACAGCAAACATCTAATCAGGGTGACAGTCACTATGACGGAATTTTAAAATGTAGGAAATATAGATCAAGTTAAGATTAGACTAAGGTAAACCCTTTAAAATCTAAAACTCAGCTTTAAAATCACAGGATGTTCATCAGTCAATGATACATTACACTGATATAAAACCACTAAGAGGAGTTAATACACAAAAAAAAGAGGAGGGAAAAAAAATCTTAGCCTGAAGCATGTATTAGACATATCGGAGCACTGACTGGAGTACGCTGGCCCACTGCAGAGCACATACATGCACACACAATCCCATATTCTCTGGGCACTTTAAAGACACTAGTTATCCTTCAGCGTTACGAATTATTTTACCTTTTTCACAGACTTTGTCATGAGCCTAGATTTAGCCTAACGTGCATATGGTTAACCTTTTGTCAAAGACTTGCTGAACAATACCAGCTAGCACTTTGTTTTGCTTGACTTATATTTAGTATAAAAAAAGTCAGTTCTTAATAAAAGGCCATTGTTTGCACGCCTATTGTCACTGTCATTGCGGTAGAGTCGTGCCAAAACGCCAAAGAAGAGACCAGGTAGGTATGCGAGTGGAAAAGGCAATAAACACAGGATTTCAGCCACTGCACGCAATCTACGTTTTTATGTAGGAGCAGGAAACAGACGACGTTGGATCAGTTCGAGACAATGTGTCTAAGTCGAGAGCGACAAATGCTGAAAAGTAATTAACCATTTTTTTTACATTGGAATAATTCCAAAAACAACTAAAGGTATAGTATAGACTTTCAATCTCTCTCTGAATTAGACAAATCTTATATCAATATGGCCTTTAAAGACTCCACCTGTGGCCAATGTGTATTAATTATTAATAATTCCTCCTCCCTAAAGAAGACAAAAACTTTTCAATATGAAACCGAAGACTAACTCCTATACATGTAAATTTAAAAACATCTGTACCCCCCCCAACGAAACGATATACAGCAATACAACAGCACAAGCAGTAATAACATTTTCCCTGTTTATAAACTCTAAGGATTTGTACTGGCAAAGAAAAATAGTTTGTTCACTTCGTCTCACCTGACGCCGCGAGTCCGATCAGGACAAGGAGCTGGAGATGAGATCTGTGCACTGGTTCGCCGTATCTCTTCAGCATGATTAAATTTGCCCAGTTGTAATACTTTTCCAGTGTATTTATTTGCTTATTTTTAATCTGTAGCGCGACCTGGCCAAAAGAAATGCTTGCGATGACTAACGAGATCCAGATCCTGCGTGTCAACGCCCTCCCACGTAGTGCACTGCCGGGCGTGGTTTCACCGAGTCCAGCGATCGCTTTCCCTGCAGTAACTTAAATGACCCGCACGAATCCATTGATCCATTGTAAGAATAAGGTCTTGTCCAATTTGTTGAACAGTAGAAGATGTTACCCTTCTTCATTAACCCCTTGTTATCAGGTATTGAATGAATTCTTACCGTAAACCTTATTCTTTTCGAATTAGTGAAGGCTTACTTCTTTTATGGGAAAGGCTCCTATCGTTATAAATATTTAGAATATTTAAATATGTTTTCTACTGTTATTTTTGTTCAGGAAGGGTCTGCAACTATAAACATAAATGTATACACTTAAATGTGCTGACTACTCTCAAGCAGCCTTCCAGAGCTGATTAGAAGGAACCTTATGAAGCTCAAAATGTTTAAACATAATTCACATGTATGTTTAGATCAGGGGTCATCAACCTTTTTGAAACTGAGAGCTACTAAAGTGAGCCATACGATGGGCTACCGGATTGCAACCCCTAAACTTATCTAATAGTACAACAATGTATAATAAACATGTTTTAAATGCTTTTTTAAAAAGATATTGTCATTTTCAAATCTATATAAATGCATATGTAATGGAAGAAGAATAATAACAGGATAACATTACATTTTAGACGCCGCTCACTGGGGGATTGTGCTATTTTTAGAACAGGTCCGCGGGTGACTCATGTGGTCCTTGGGGCATCCTGTTGCTCGCGGGCACCGTGTCGGTGAACCCTGGTTTAGAGTCTATCTAAAACGCGGTATAGGTAATCCATAAAGGGCAACTAATTAACAAAGTACCGATTTACCGTGATTTTTAAGAAACACTGCCAAAAGTTACCGGTCACTCTGAGCACGTGCTGATTTAAGGTGACTACCATCTAGGGAAAAGGTGACGAATGACAATGGCTTTGTAGGAAAATCAACCCATTTTTTGTCTAAATAACAATCACTAAGACACTGAGACCAAGAAAATATAGTTATAACTGGAAAGACCGAATTAGCCAATACATTACGGTGCATGAAATTTTGCGCTATACTATACGTATGTCTGGGACTGTGCAGGAAGTACGTCAGATGGTCACAGGAGTGGCTGAGTATTCAGACTGAAAAAGGCTGATATATTTGCTCTAACATAAGCCATACAAGCAATTAGACTTTGAAACTGGGTGAGGTTGAGAAACGTAACTCTTAATTTCTTTGAACAGAAAATCTGTAGTTTGTATTCCAATTTTTAAACATGGTATCCTTTTACATGCATGTCACTGCCTGGGTCCATGCTGCATCTGACCGAACTTTCCATTACAATTTTATTCAGCAGTATGTGTCTTTTGTCTCTTTTTGTGAGTGGAAAACATACACTTTGACAGTCAGGCGACATGCACTTGAAAGGGTCTTTCAGGTACCTCACAGATGGCGACTTCAAGCAGCGGGGGGGGGGGGGGGGGGGGGGGGGGGGGGGGGGGGGGGGGGGGGGGGGGGGGGGGGGGGGGGGGGGGG
>JABFEA020000039.1:9050654-9068599 GCA_019775915.2 Cyphomyrus plagiostoma | reverse complement strand
GATACTGATACAGAGACGGATACAGATATGGATACTGATACAGAGACGGATACAGATATGGATACTGATACTGATACAGAGACGGATATGGATATGGATTCAGATACAGATACAGTATTTTTTGGTTGAACAGAAACATATACAAATACAGATAATACCATTCCTGTGCACCTCTAATACACGCACACACTATAGGCAGTTTACTTATGACCATGTTTTTGTGCAGGAGATCCCAGAGGAAAGTAAACTAAGCAATTAACATTCTATGATAGGATATTAGCATCCTATAAAACAAATTTGCTCTTCAATTGCATACTAAAGGTCTGTTCAGACAGCACAACAACACGATCTCCTATATCTGCTTCAATTTAATAAACAATAATCTGAGTTGGATCCTTTACCTTTAACGCCTTTGCTCATTATACCTGCAAACCATCTCATGGCGAGGCCATATAGCAATATGGCTGAGTGACTCGGAGAGCAACACTGTCAGCTTATACCTCCAAGGGAGGGCCTTCCAGTCCCACTCCTGCTCTGTGCATCTGCATGGTTTCCCTTCAATAAAGTTCTGCATGTTTCTACTAGCTACTCCTCTTTCCTCCCGTAGTCCAGAGACGTGCAGATGGGCTAATCAGTGTCTATGTTACCCACACTGTGGTTGCTGTCCCTGCAGTGGACTAGCATTCAGTCTTGGGTTTTGAAAGTATAAACGTATCATCTGTCCACATGAAAGCAACAGCAAAGTGGCCAGAAAAGTCCTCATTCACGTTATCGTTACCGTACAGGTCAACCGAGCCATGGTAAAAACTGAAGAAGAAAAAACTGTGCTATATGGTGAAAGCAGTGAGCCGTCAAAAAATGTGGGGTACGCCTAAATTTGCTAAGTGAAGGGAGCAGCAACTATAAAACTTGTCGACTGGCAGGTAGAGACAGTAAAAGTTTTGTTGGCGTATCGGCGTGACTTCTTGCCTGGATTATTTCAGTTTGGACACGTTAACCCAGGAGGCAGGCCCAGGGTTCGTTTTGAAATAAAACTTGGCCCTGGATTTTGGTGGCCCCCCACAGTACATTTTGCAGACCCAGTGGGGGATTCCCCGCGACACATTTTGCTGACCGACTAAGGAGATCCCCTAGGTTGATTTTTGCTGAGTCGCAAACTTGTCACACCACCGGAAAAACGCACGGTATACCAGATGGCCGGTCCAGCCCTGGATTGGACTATAGACCAAAAAAGGTAAACGGTGATACAGGCAGAGACCAGTGCGTTACATGGGCACCTGGCCCAGATGCTGATGCAAGCTTGCTGGCATGTAGACATGCAAGGAGGCACTAATGCATTTGGCAAATGTGCATGTCTGCATGCATTCAGGAATGCCTGTCTCTGAGCATGCCAAAATGTGGGGGCAGAGTGCTTCTGTTTCAAGTGTGTCTCGGGGAAGGGGGGGTCTACTCTAAGACTGCTTGGGAAACCACATCTTGTTAGTTCCAGAGAAGAAACGGCAGCCATAAGCAGCTCGGAGTGCCGCAAAGTGCAGTAAACTTCCGCATTATCAGTCGTATTTGTTTAAAGGGGTGAGACCGAGCTGGGGGCCACATCTCTTGCAGGTTTAGCTGTCTAACTGAAATACTTCACTAGCTACCTGCCTTGATGAGCAAAATTTGTGTAATAAACAGTTAGCATTTTAATGTAGCGCCATGAAGAATTCCCCATGTCAATAGATTCATCTGCAGTCTATTGTTCGTTTATATTGACTATTATGATTTGTTTTATAAACTATAAGGTGTCTGTAAGACATATTATTTTTCCCCAAAATTAATTTATATTTAATCTTTTAAAATTTTTTATAAAACATCGAGTTGGGTCATGGGTCTGAAGTCTGTCTTTTTTTTTTTTTTTTTAACTTTGAAATTTGTGATTTTTGTCCATAATAAGAGCTCAATGGCACCACGCTTTCTATGCATTTGGTAATATATTAAATTTCAAAATACTCGTGGAAAAATAGCCATACCTCAGCTCCATTGTAACTACTGCGCCCATGGAGGGACTGGGATTAGAAATTGGGGAGTGGAGGGGGCAACAAATACTTCCCAGCCCACAACACCATCAGCCCAATCCGATCACGCATATCTGCATCTACATACAGCTTTTCTCAAATAAGTCGTGGAAATTTCAATTAATTGTTTACTATAGTATAATTGCCTTATCATTAATATAATACAGGGTCATGGGATTAGGAGGGATAGTGACAGAACACCACCCTGGACGGGATGCTAGCCCAACGTGGGGCTTACGCACACACATGCACACACACACACACACACACACTTGCACACACATGCACACACATGCACACACACACACACACACACACTATCTGATAGCGTGGGCTAAGAATGCCTTTAAAGCGCAGGAAGAAACCCACCCACACATTTTAGCGTAACCTTCACACACACAGAGACCCCGGTGTTTGGTGGTGAGGGGCCCATACTGCTACACACCGAGCCTCTGTAAAAAAGATTTAACGCCCGAAGGCAATTATTTTATTATAATAATTATTATATTACAAACTTTGTTATGTACCTATTGTGTGTGCACCCCCTAGCCTTGGGCAAGTTATACAGTATATATATCACACATGCCTATGTTAAAATATTTAGGATGATATTTCATTAGACTATGGGAGGAAACTGACAGGGCTGGGGAGATGCATGCAGACTGCAGGAATCATGTCAGCAAAATAAATTTTATTTGGATGCATGTGGTGAGAAGCACAAGGCCCTGGCTTTCATTTTCTGCTGAAATCAATGAAGAGAGAACATTAATTCATGTGAGAAGGGTGATATTATTGGCTATACTGATTTATCTAGACATTTGCAAACTTGGGGGGCTCTAGGCGAATCATAGCTGACCAAGGCTAGCCCAAAATCAGAAACTAGCGATATCTGGTCTGCATCTCTGCATGGGGTACAAGATACAGGTCTTTAAGATTCTAACAGGTTTCGATACTGTTCAACCAAATAGTTACTTCAGCATTAGTTCAAATACAATAACTCGTGGCCATAGGTGGAAATTAGCAGGAGAACATTTCAAACTGGATTTAAGGAAGCACTTCTTTACACAGCGTGTAGTTAGAGTATGGAATAGTCTTCCTGATAACGTAGTGCAAGCGGAATCCTCGGGTTCCTTTAAATCAGAGCTAGATAAGATTTTAACAACTCTGAGCTATTAGTGAAGTTCTCCCCAAGCGAGCTTGATGGGCCGAATGGCCTCCTCTCGTTTGTATACTTCTTATGTTCTTATGAAAATGGGCCCGGTGTTAATGTGTCAGTTATGGTAGTATTGTGCCTCGCAAGATCCAAATTATCCATCACCATGCACAAGCCGTGGCTGCCAGCACACCAGCGGCAAGCTACTCGGTGCCAGCATAGAGCTGACGAGTATCTTGCGTACTTATTACAGAAACATAGACCTACAGATTATTTTGGTTGTGGAAGTCGCTCACATTTTTAAAAAGGTTGGAAATCCTTAATATATGGCAATAAATTCAATTACAATATGCATATGACGTCAGCATATTATTTATTAAAATAATTATATAGCTAAATGATCAAAGAGCAACAGAGATTTCCTTATCTAAATGTAATGCATAAGAAAATAAAAACAGAATCTGTAGTAACCAAAACCAGGTTCATCATTCTTAATCGTACATTAATGTATCTTGTATAATAATAATGAGTATCAACATTTAAACTTAATATCAAAACTGTCTCAACAAAATCATCTTTCTGCTGTTTCATACTATGATTTTAAATTTTTCGCCAATGCAGTAAAAATATACATTATAGCATAAAAGGAAAAAAAAATCAGTTCATCATCGGAACAACAAAAATCAGAGCAAGGGATTCTGGGAACAATGGACAATAACTGAATTTTTTTCTTTTAGTTTTTTTGGAAAATGTTTTACATTCATTTAAAATTTCTCCAAAAAAAAAAAAAAAAAAAATTTAAAAAACAACACATAGAAATAATTACAGACCACAAGTTTTTCTTTCACTCATTTCTCAATTTATGGATGTGCGTCTGTGAATATTTATATATATTTTTGCAAACTGCAGCCTGGTTCTTCTCCATTTCTCGTTAATGAAGGGCTTCTTCCTTGCTTTATAGGACTTCAGTCTGGCTACTAGGAGACTGATACAAACTGTCCCATCAGTGCACTTCACACCTGCACTTAATGTTTCCCGTTCCTTTTGAAGGTCACTTGATGTCATTCTCCAATTCATTAAAAACTGCTGGATAAATTGACGGTTATCTATGCCATTAGAAAGTCACTTCTGCACTTTACCTGACTGGTTTCTGGTCGTTCCCAGTGTCTCCTGCTTCAATTGATTCTTGAGTAAATTTTGAACCTGGAAGCGTCCCGCTGCTCAGCATAACCCAGCAGAACTAGGATTATACCAGGATTTAAGAATCAGATTTGTTTAAAAATATAGTGGTCTCTTTATTTTTCCCATGGCTCTGTCTGTGTGTGTGTGTGTGTGTGTGTGTGTGTGTGTGTGTGTGTGTGTGTGTGTGTATATGCACACAGTGCTCACAGACACTCCCCTGGGATATCTGAATATATCATGCAAACATTTTCTTACTAGTTTTCAGTTTTTTTTGACTGACTCATTCAGTTCTGTTCTTGCCATTTTGCTATTAATTGTAATTGTAGTCACTGGCTCCCAAAGGGCAACTAAACATCAGTGTTTGGTGTTTTATGTTATTGCAGAGGTGTTACTAATTGAAAAGCACCCAGTGACACTGCTTGGTAATGAACTTGTTTACTCAGAACAGGTTTTAGAACCATAATTTGGGTTTCAGTTTATTACTACTTCAAATGTTTTACTCATTGTTTCTATATATATATATAGTCACAGTTTTTGTTATAAAACCAAAAAATCTGTGAATTAATCAAGTGCCCCAAGACTTTCTGTGAGATCTGTGCGTGTGTAGATAATGGTTATATTACCTTGTGGGGACCAAATGTTCCCCACAATGTAATAAAAACCTGTTTCTTTCGGGTCCCCACAAAGACCTGTGACAGCATTTAAAAATGATAAAATGCCAAAAGTCTCATATTTTTTTTGGTTATTTAAAGTTAAGGCTGGATAGGGGTTAAGGTTGCCGTGGTGCGGGAGAGTCCCCACAAAGCTATAATTATTAACCTGTTTGTGTGTCTGTCTGTGGTTTTGCACTCTATGTATATATAGTATCCAAAAACAGAAAATGTCCGATGCAACAAATTTTCAGAGCTGCGGACATAGTTTCTCCAGCCTAACACCCTAACCAACCCCCCCCCCGCCACACACACACACACACACAATGTATTGTTATGAGGATGAACCATACAGATGTAACAGTTTCGTTTAAAAAACGGTGATGTACACTGTAAACATGTTACACCTATGAATCCGGCTTTCATTAATGTTTCCTCCTCCCGACTGTGGGACATAAAATTCGGCCAAACGTTACAGTAAGTAGCCGTTGACTTAGAAGGAGCGGATCTCTATTTCCGATTTGCCCGTCTCTCCAGTTTGCTGTATTCTGACGAAGGGCCTTGCAGGGTCTGGACGTGGCAGCAGCAAGAGCAGGTAACATACGAGAGAGGGAAGATGGTCTCAGCAAATCACAGGCTAAACATGCATACGTAGATACGTATATTCATGGTGAACTGTCAACATTACCGTGTAGGTGTCATTCTGCTGGTTCTGGATTAGGTTCTGTCTGTCCGATGCTGGAAGAGGAGAGAAATTTTACAGAAATTTAATCGGATTGCAAACAATGGTGCCACCAGACACTAAAGAGTTATACGTAGGATAACCAGATAATCCAAGCCAGGGAGGACACTTTGAGCCAGGACAGGGTTTGTAAACTACCATTTTAATTCAAAGGACCTGGATTTCACTTACACACTGAGTTATTGCTGCGTGCTGATTGGTCAGTCTCCTATAATCATGTATGTGTCACTAATGTTAATGTGAAACAGCTGGATGAGTCTTTCAGTCAAGGAAACAAACCAGTCAAAGCACAATAAGAGCTGAAGTATTTAGCCGAGCACAGGAGCCTTTCAGTTTGAAAGTAGTTCGTAAAACCCGAAGTAGCTCAAAGTGTCTCCCTGACATGGGTTATCTGGTCACCTTAATTGTATACCGCTTAGTACATTTACATAACAAAAAGACGGAACTAATCAAAGACATCAAAAACGGTAAGAGAAGCATGTCGTCCATGAGCATAAAACATTCACGTTTTATGTTTTTCAGCAGATGTGTTTATTCAAACCAGGGTCAACCGTCCCTTGGACAATTAGGAGATAAGGGTCTTGCTCAAGGACCCAATGGAGGAGTCACAAAGGTGGCAACATTGGGACCTGAACTGGTGATCTTTTAATCATGGAAACAACATGCTAACCTGCTGAGCCACACATGCCCGCTGACCAATAACACAATAACCTTGTACCAAATAAACCGACAATATAGGTGTTTATAGCTGATAGTACATAATAAGGGCCCCGAACACACATCAGGCCCGACGTTTCCACGCGGACGTCAGCGACCGGCCGTGAAGCAGAGACTCACCTTTGCTGTAGCTGCTGCCGTAGCCCCTCGCCTTGGGCTGCAAGGCCACGGAGTAGACAGCCACCCCGATCAGGATGGTGGCCAGAACGTCCCCGATGATGATACCCATTATGGCCCCCAGTTCCACCCGAATGCAGTTGTCACAAGCTTGGAAACAAACGTAAACGTCGAGAGAGACGTGCATGGTTATGGGCGGCAGCGAGCGCTGAGTTTGCTTCAAGACTCTAGACTTACTTTCATTAAACACAGTAAGACACTTAAAAAAATTATTAAGAATTATTAAGATGCCTGCAAAGTAAATAGAAGAAAAAGCACAAACCAGGGACTTTTTTAGGGGCAGTTTTAATAACCCCCCCCCCCCCCCCAAAGACCAAGTATGAATGACGGCTTAAGCATCTTATCCAGCATCCACCCAAAACTAGGTCTATGACAGACCGTAAGACAAGTTAGCAGCTGTCAGCAAAATTGGCAGCTGTTTGACAACAGAGTTTAACAACAAGCTATTAAGATACATGGTACTTACTTCGGAATTTAATGTAAATCGACACATGATCGCCCTCCTTATTCAGACAATAGTATTCTCCTGAGTAGTCATCGTTGTAGTCCAGCACTATTTTAATTTCACCTTCAGGTCTAATGCTAGTCCCCAAAGGCTTTTCCCATCTCGTCCCATTTTCACATGTGAATTGAATTTTATCATCTTGTTGATCTTCTGCGGTAATACCCAAAGCTGACGACAGACAGAGGCAGGTTACATGGGGACATCCTATCATCCTCTACTTTAACGAAATCAGTTAAGAGCCACTATAGGCAGTTTACTATGCTTTATATGCTTGTGATAAACAGGTTATCTTTATGTAAAATGACCGCTCTGATGTCGATTAGAAATTCAGTGCTTTCATTTTTCCCTTCTAAATGCAGTACTTGAAAAGTGCTGATTAGTTGATTAATACTCAATTAATATTGTCAATAATCTTATCGTTTGTTTCTACTGAAATGTTCAATTAACATTTTCATCCATTGTACTGTAACAGATTCATGTGTGACTTGAAAAACCTGTCAGACGTATTGCTGGTATTCAGCTTTACGTAAATTCTCATATACATTGTAAAATGGTTCCATTCACAATCACAATCCTGTACTTATGGCACAGCTGAGAGTAGGAGTTTGCACATATGCTAGTTCAGTTTTCAAGGCTGTATTGTTTTCTTCCTGTGTCTTTGCATATGACAGGGGTGGTCAATCTTATCCACAAAAAACCAGTGTGTATGCAAGTTTTTGGGATAACCTGTAAATCAGCTGTTCAAACACAGGTGTGAGGCCTCCTCAGTCAATCAGTCCTCTAGTTAGTAATATAATTAGGGAGTTGCAGTGACAACCTGCAAACAGGTTATGCTTATGAGGTATAAAATTGTAGAAATTAACTGAAATATAAATACATACGTTTCTTTGATCCTGGGATGGAGAAGATTGAGAAAAAATGGAGATGGGGATGGAGAAAAGAAAAATGTTATTTTTCCAATATTAGAAACAATATTACTTTTTGGAGTTCAAAAATAACTTATTGTAGAAATTAACTGAAACGCAAATACATACCTTCCTCTGATTCTGGGAGGAAGATGGGAAAAAAGATTTTTCAAATATTAAAAACAATATCACTTTTCAGAGTGAAACATTAACTTATACAAGAGTTACAGTCTATTAGTAGGAAGAAGGAAAAAATACATTTCTACTCAAGGTCAGAGAAATAGGATTATTCCCCACTGAACACTTTTCTTTACAGCATATTTACCCGGTAATATTACTTACCAGTTATGTCCCACATAACTAAAAACACCGTGAAAAGGAAAATACTTCTCATTTTGTGTTCCCTCCCTCTTCGTCCAAAGAACTCAGGAATAAGTTTCCTGTGAGATTTAAATAACAACGATAATCGTGATTACTATTGTTTTCACCAGGTGCCTACGTGAGCATCACAGGGACGCTCCGCTCGCTGGCACAGCAGGCCACCGACTGCAGGCCGCAGGAAGCAGGCCGCCATTTTCTCTCCGTCTTCCATTTTGAGATTCTGGTTTCCCCCATTCCCAGTGATTAGCTCGTTCACAGTGTCATGCTTTCATTAAAAAAAAAAAAACTAAACAGCCTTAAGTCTAAAGTAAAAATTAGATTCAACTAATAATAGGTTTGTACTTTATAAAAAATCTGGAGTCATTATCAAAGCATTTCCTAAACTTAGCAGTTATCCAATTAATAAATAGGCAATTGTGGTCTACAAAATATGTCTATTTAATACAATAGATCAATATACTTAATGCTGCTGTAGATTTCTATAGACTTCTTAATACTTGTCAATGTTTCACATAATAGATGCATCAATATCTTGTGTCCAACATTAATAGTCTATTCGACATTTTTTACTGCTATTCCTGTCTCACAGGCATAATCATGGCTTCTTCTTTTGAGAAAGGGGCCGTGTACCTTAGAAATCCGGCTTTTCTTCCTGCAGTTTTAGGTGGAATCACAAGATGCCTGCCGGCGGCACTCAGAGCTCGAGGGCAGCCTTTCTGAGCACGGTCGCTTATGGGTGAATCGACCCACCTACTGTCTGCCTGCCTGCCGACTGGTAGCCTGTGCAGGGTTGTCTGCCTCTACGCGTCTCTACATCCGCAATGTCAACTGCTTGGCGGAAACGTGAAAATGACAATAACAAAACACATAAGGGGAAGGCTGTGGGAGGCAGCGGTGGAGGGACTGTGACTCTTTATCTCCATCGTTGAATTTAGGCCACCCACCAATTCCCAGCATGTGCCTTGTGTTATTGTCACTCTCCTAAAAAAATCACTATATTGTGGGGCAGATGTGGATATTTCAGGTCCAGATAGTAAAAATCCAGATTAAGATTTTGTTTCAACCAACCAGTTGAGTACTCTGTGACTCTTTGTACTCAACTGGTTGGTTGAAACAAAATCTTAGTTTGGATTTTTACTATCTGGACCTGTCTGCCTCTGTTGTGGAGGGCTTCCTACAACTTAGGAACTCAACCCCCAAGATCCCTGAGTGTCTCCATGGTTCAAAACTGTCATGACTTTACCTTCAACCAATCCACACCCTTGAGTCTCCCACCGAACATAGAGAGCAGCACCAAGGAAAAAAAACAAACCTGACAGAAGGTCCCACAAGCTGCTTCCTGTCAGGTAACGGTAGAACCACCATGACCTACAACTGGCACCTGTCTTTTACGTACAAGGCATGCACACACACACACACACACACACACACACACACACACACGGGTGCATTTATGTCTTTCTGGGGACTTTCCATTAACACTTGGTTTACGGTAATGAATGACCTGTCGACTGTGACTTCGCTGTCCCGTAACCCAACCCCACAAGTCAAAGCAGACGGGAAGAACACATCTCAAGTAGCTTCTCACAGTATCACCGTAACTCATCCTGTATAAAATAACGTTGTGTCGTCTTCATGCCCTCAGCACTGGCACACAACACAACAGCAAACAGTGGAAACCGGATCAATATCCATGTACTGTGTCTCCTGTTTGGTACACAGCTGAGGAAGTTATCACACCTCAAGGTCATGTTGCCTCCTAAAACTGCAGAGACCTTCAGCTAAAATCCTCCAAAGCCAAAAATCCAAGGTTGATTACAGCACCCCCCCTTTTTCATTGATTTCTTGCACTCGGACTGTTGCATCTGACAGCCATCAGTCAGCAAAAGCAGTGCATTGGTCCTCATGTTTATTGTACCATATACACATATCATCCCAGTAATGTACTTCAGCATTCACAGTATAATACCTTTTATATATAAATATATTATTTGACATCATACACAGAATTATATACATGTAACATTCCACAAAGAAACAGGAGAAGGCTGTACTGAGGTCAGTGAGTATACATACTGACCCAAAAAATAGATAACTAAGCCCTTTATGTCTTTAATCATTTTACTGAAGTATGGTTAAAATGTCTGATCCTGGACCAAAATGAGTACTCAGGGTAGAGACAGACCCTGCACTCTTAATTACTAATGGAAAGGGGATTAGGCAAACAAAGCAGCGTTCATGCATAGACGACCCGCAGTTAGTCACTAAACTGCTCCCCCTGGTGGTGGTGGTGTTGCATTGAATCCAGAAGATAGCCCTGGTCACGGGAGGATGCTTTGACTAATGTATCTCTTCATCTCCAGCCTTGGGATTATTTATCACACCATCCCTTAACTTTGGTGAGGAGTCAGTGCTCCTGGTTCTGAATGTTTGGAGTGATCAGTCATTTTGGACGTCTTCTTGGAATCCCGTTGAACGCTGGGTATTCTGGTTGAGGTGCCTTCACAGCCAAACTTCATCGCTACTCACACTGTTGACCTTGTAAATGTAGCCCACCATGGGGAATCGGGAAAACCCTGGACGGGATCACATGAACACACACAGAATTTAGGTCCCAGGAATGCACACAGGAACTCTGGGAATTAAGTGATTAAATAGGTAATCATTACATATGGGTTACAGCACAACAAGGCAATCATTAAACATTTTTAAATGCATTACTGCGGAGTCACCTGACACACAGCAGAGGGTGACTCTCTGCGTGGATGCATTTAAAAACACATTCACATGCATTAACCCGTTAACGCAACAGTTAACACATTTGGTTTACACATTTGTAATTAAAGATTTTATTTTCACAAGCTGAAAATGAACTTTAAGTACTTTCTTAAATATTTCCATTTAGTTCCCGTTCATTTTAAATGGTGTTAGTCACCTGTAACGTTAAGTAACGTTAGTCAGAATTAAAGATTATTATGGCGTATTGAGTTACTACTATGATTGGCCTGGCTGGCACAACGTGTGCGGTACTAGAAAATTAATCAGCACCCATCGGACCAATCAGATTGCAGAACAGCACCGCACTATACGCCTAGTTAAAATGGCAGAAACGTTCGCATGTCAGTACATGTCATTATGGCCATTACAGGGAGACCTCAGGTACATTAGTCTCAGGAAGACAGAGTTTCAGGTTCGCCAAAGAGTCCGTTCTAACTCTGTGTCAGTGTAACAGGAAGATGGAAATGGAGAGAAGGCCAAACTTGGCGAACCTTTGGCGGCGTAGGCGGCCAACAAGTCGTGCCCGTCGTCGTCGGACTGCTTCCGCGCCGGACCTGCACTGGAGTCCCCCATTCCTGCTGCATAAATGGGAGAGGCCAACAAAGGTCAGCGCGTCCTGCCTGACTGTTCAGCCACCCCCTTTTCTAGTGTATGGTGGTACAGCCCATCAGATCTTGCTGTTTATTTTTTGTGGAATACTTTATTCTCTTTTCACTTATGCCATGAGACACACAGGCAGGTGAAAACAAGCTTGGAGGTTATGGCACAGGATCAGAGCTCCTGTCAGAGCTGATGTTTCGGGGGGGTTAAGAGTCACACACTGGGGCCCAGTGGCAGCATCAGCATGCTGGCCCGGGGATTTGTACCACAAATCCTCTGATTGCAGGCAAAGAGTCTTAACTTGGTGAGCTACACACTGCCCCAGCCTTCTGAATCACAGGGAAAAGATGGTCACCTTTGCAGAGGGCGCTGTGCTCGTTGAGCTGCAGGTTAGAAGGTAGGGACATGTTCTCCCGGGGCAGAATAACATGGTCCAGCTGCATCTGGTCAGATTCACTGCTGTGAGGACAGACAGAGAGAGAGAGAGTGACAGACAGACAGACAGACAGAGAGAGAGAGACAGACAGACAGAGAGAGAGAGAGAGAGAGAGAGAGAGAGAGACAGACAGAGTGAGACAGACAGACAGAGAGAGAGAGACAGACAGACAGAGAGAGAGAGACAGACACAGAGATAGAGAGAGACAGACACAGACAGACAGAGAGAGACAGACAGACAGTGAGACAGACAGTGAGACAGACAGTGAGACAGAGAGAGAGAGAGACAGACAGACAGAGAGAGAGAGAGAGAGACAGACAGACAGAGTGAGACAGACAGACAGAGAGAGAGAGACAGACAGACAGAGAGAGAGAGACAGACAGACAGAGAGAGAGAGACAGACAGACAGAGAGAGACAGACAGACAGACAGACAGACAGAGAGAGAGAGAGAGACAGACAGAGTGAGACAGACAGACAGACAAACACAGGGAAAGACAGACACAGAGAGACAGACAGACAGACACAGAGAGACAGACAGACACACAGACAAGGAAACGTCAGAGGAGGATCTGTGTTACTTTGGGAAGGTTTCATTTCTGTTCTGTATAAAGCAAGACTAAATAACCTGAAGTGTAATAATGCTCAACCACACTCACAAAGACATCATTTATCACATATATTTTACCAATAAAGTGATCAGTTTACTTTATTTCATGTCATAGGTGCCATTCTACTATTTATGCAAAATGCAATTAAATACTACATATAACGTGTGTCAATTGCATTAAAGAACCTTTTATTATTTGACTATATATAATATACAGTGTTACCGATAAACTTCTAGTTCTGAATGTGACTATTCTTGGGTCTTGCAAAGTAGGATTTGTTTATATGACTAAGACTAAATTATAAATATATGACATATTTTATAATTGTATATATTATATTTTTTATTACCACAACACAACAAAGCAGCAAAAAACTGTATAAATTGGCAGCCATATAACATAAGATCCCACATTAAAAGTGGCGCCGAATGAAATTTATTTTGATTGATGTTTTGCTCAGACAAACAAGTTTGTCAACTTATAGTGTATATAGAAAGTAAGACAGAGCTCAGGGCCCTCATTTAAAAACACAGTCACTAAATGTCATTAAAAGCTTAGTCATTAAGGGTTGATGGGGGGGGGGGGGGGGCTGGGGGGGATGTGCTCGTTCAATTTCATGAAGTTCCAGAGGGTTCTTTGGAACAGATGCTAAACATTGACTTCTTACAGCTTCAAGTCAGAGCCCTTCTGACACCATTCATACAAATTATATACCAACCAAAGTGCTTTCCAGCTTCCAACAGGGAAATGACCTTAATATCTCAGCACATTTAAGTATCAACAATTATATTGTTTGTACATTGAAACACATCATATTTGGCATATTTAGACAGAGTGTTTTTCAATAAGTGGTATTTAATATAAACTTAAAATATGCACTGGTTGAAATTTGATTTGCATAAAATAATTTCACATTAAAACAGCAAATAATTAATTGTGCAATGTATTTAGATTGTGTAGAAATTTACGGTTATAAAATGCACATTGAGAAGTGTTTGTGACCTTTAGAGTTTCTTCCAGGGAAGCTTACCTCTTCCGGATCGTCATCTCCACTGGTTCCTCTGAAACCAACACAAGACCATGCATTTTAAACTCAGACAAAACTCATTCCTTCATTTTTTAACTACATGGTAGATAAGATTCCACTGTATATTTGCCCCCCCGCCTCATTTCTAATATATCTTTCAATTCTGAATCCATCCCGCTTTGCCTTTCTTACCTATGTTTTTCCCCTTGTTTTTGTGCATCAGATAAAATAAGAACAAGGTGAGGATGAGGAGCATCACAAACCCAACAGCGCCCCCTGTCACAATCCCCAGCAATGGCACCTCCACTCGGGACTGCAGGAATTCTAGACCGGGGAGTCGGAAGATTAGGAAAGCCGAAAGATGTACAAAGGCACTGCAATAAACAATGGCAGAAGTGCTTATGAATTAGAATGACCTGCAAGCGTGAGGTTGCTCTGGGCAGAACCCAAGCTATTGCTGGCATTCAAGGAGACATTTCCTGTTAGGCTGCTGGGGGACACACGCAGCGTGTGATTGGTCAGCCAGGGGTAGCTGCGCGAGTCCAGGATGAAGAAGTCAGAGGTGTTGGCCACCGGCTGCCCGGCCTGGTCCACCCAGGTTATGGTGGCAGGGGGATTGGAACGTACCAAAGCAAACAAAACTAAGGACAGGCCAGGGTCTGAGGTCTCACTGTAATGGGCATTTACTCGCAAAATCTCCGGCTGATCTGTACAGGCGGGTAAAAGCACAAAAAGAAGAGGGTGGGTGAGTATGTTGCTTTTCGTCTCACTGCAATTGCAACAGCTGAAATATAAAATGTCCTAATGTGGTCCATATGTAATATATATACTGGGACAGGTTTGTCTAAACATGAACATGCACTATTATATACGGTTAAGTCTTCATTGGTTTATAGCATCCATCCATCCATCCGTCCGTCCATCCATCCATCCATCCATACCGCTTAACCAGTGACGGATCACAGTGAACCTGAAGCCTAGCTGAAGTAGGACAGGGCACGTGGCAGGGGACACCCCAGACCGGATGCCAGGCTATCGCAGGGCACGTGGCAGGGGACACCCCAGACCGGATGCCAGGCCATCGCAGGGCACGTGGCAGGGGACACCCCAGACCGGATGCCAGGCTATCGCAGGGCACGTGGCAGGGGACACCCCAGACTGGTGCCAGGCCATCGTAGGGCACGTGGCAGGGGACACCCCAGACCGGATGCCAGGCCATCGAAGGGCACGTGGCAGGGGACACCCCAGACCCGATGCCGGGCTATCATAGGGCACGTGGCAGGGGACACCCCAGACCGGATGCCTGGCCATGGTAGGGCTTACATTCACACTATTGGTCATTTTAGAGAAAACAAGTCTGTTAAACCACATTCATTTGTTTCAGAGCTACAAATAATCTCTTACACATCATAATAGGTGCGGGGTTCAAATCTCACTTCTGGCTGTGTGTTTGTGTGTATGTGGAGTTCATGTTCTCCGTGCGGTTGTGTGTATGTGGAGTTCATGTTCTCCGTGTGGTTGTGTGTATGTGGAGTTCATGTTCTCCGTGTGGTTGTGCGTTCCCTCCCATGACACAAAAATATTGTTAAAGCAAATCAGGGTCTAAGTTTCTGGTCGTGTGTAAGGGTATGATCACATGACCTGTGATGCACCTGCATCCTGTCCGTTCCCTCCTGCCCTTGGCTTCCTAGGATAGGATGCAGGCTGTACAGGAGAAGTGGGTATGGAATATAGATGGATCGTTTCTTTTCGAGTGAATTTTAGTAACATCCTTATTCATTTTAGACTGACGAAATCCAGAACCTGATCTGGAATCCATGGGGTGAAGTTCACCATTCGTGCACACGAGTCCATCAGAAGGTAGACACCGACTCGAATTTAGATGCGCCAGTTTTCAGGAACCATATATTTGTCGACTGTGAAAGGCAGCTGGAAAACCCAGAGCAAACCCAGACAAGCAAAGCTAGAACCTCCGGACTCTGCAGGCAGATGACTCTGAGGGTCCGCAAAGACCTGCAAAATCCAAGCGCAGAACCTGAGAGAAGCTCAGAAACAGGTCACGTTGCAGAGCTCAACTCACACTGGACGTTGAGGACGACCGTGGCGTTGTAGCTCCTGCCAGTCTGGGGGTGTGAGGCCACACACACCAGCTCTCTGTCCCATTTCCTGGCATGTAGGGAGAAGGTGCTGGTTTGCGTGGATCCCCCATCTGGTGCCCGTGGCCCTTTGTGTGTCGACACCAGCTGGTCTGCAGTATGGCCTTCTGGGTGCCTTTGCCTCTCCCCATTCAGGTACCAGGTGAGCAGGGGCGAATCTCCAGTGCTCGAGCCGTCTGATTGGCAGTTAAAGTGGTGGGAGGCATTCTCCTTCAGTGTCAGTGCAGAGTGCATCTGCCCATCAATTTTAGGGGCGGGTCCAATCGCATCTAATTGTTTGGCAAGAGGGAACAGTGTCAGACACAAGTGAAAAGTGCTAAATCTGCCTTATAATAAGATCTGAACCTGATTCAGTAGCAGCCTTCTTTGTTATTCAATGAAATATTCCGGCTATGTCGTCCACGTGCAGTTATACGAGGCTCCTCACCAGTTGGAAAGTAGGCCCTGGTGTACAGAAACAGCCCAGCCAAGGTGAGGCCACAGCTCTGACCCAGAAGCAGCATGGCGAGTTCTGCAGGGACGCGCTGTCTCAGCGACCTGCACGGAGCTGCACGTACAGACAGGCAGACGGGACATGACAAGCTGCGCACAAGCAAAACAGCGGGCAGGCAGTCAGAGAGAGGCTGCACACTGCAGCGACAGACTGCAAGTAGTATAGGAACACAAGGATGTCAAATATATTATATATGTGTATATATATATATACACACACACACACACACACAAAGAGTACAATCCAGAAAGGCTCTCCTGAAATCTGAATGTTATAAAGCTTCCCTATGCCAGCGAGCTTCAGCTGCAAAGTGAAATCTGTTTACGGTATCATGTGCTGTGCGGTTCTACCAAGGGGGAACCGCTGTCCTGCGTGAAAACGATGAAACGAATGAAGCTGAACTGAAATGCGGATTGAAGCTGCCAGCCTGGAGGATTCCGACACTCAGGAAGATGAAATCGATTCCCCTAATTGGAAGCTAGGCAGCGACGACCGGCAGGGCTGATGTTGACACGGTCGTAAACAAATGAAAGAGGTGCACATTTAACATGGCTGTTCATAAAAAACAACACACACACTATGCGAGCTTCGCTACAGATGAACACACATACTCACAGCGACGGCTTGCAGCAGACCCCGTCCGCGGAACCTTACCTGCACGCCTTCTACAGGGGGAGATTCTCCGCTCGCCCGCTGTCCCGCATACCTTCTCCTTCATGCGACGACACACTCCCCACCTCGGCCAGCTGACGCAGGCAGTCATGCTGTTGCCACACACACTCATAAAAGGAAAAGGGGGAGGGCGTGTGTGTGGAGCGTATCTCCGTGAGGGCTGCTCCGCTCTCTAAGTTCAGCCATGAGCCATAAAACAAACACGGGGGCCGCAGAGAGGACGAGCTGCCCGTCAAGGCCCCGGGGGCCAGGAAAGCAATTTCCCGCCACTGTCCTCCGCACTTTAACAGATAAACTCACGGGGTCACACCTGGGGCTCTACTGCTTTGGCCTGAAGAGGCACCGCAGTGCAGACCTAAGCAGGCAGAAGCAGCTGCTTCCAGAGAGGTGCAGTGGTGAAGGAGGAGGGTTTCAGTGGTGGAACGACAACATCGTTTTCCCGTTCGTGCAGCACTCGTGCTCCGAAGGACACTCACTGTCTATGCTAAAATCACAAGGCTATCTCAGATGGTTGTGTCATTTACCCTTTTTTTTTTTTTACTATCATTCATTTTAATTAATTTTTCCTTTACAATATCCATCCATCCATTTTCCAAACCGCTTATCCTACTGGGTCGCGGGGGATCCGGAACCTATCCCGGAGGCAACGGGCACGAGGCAGGGAACAACCCTGGATGGGGGGCCAGCCCATCGCAGGGCACACTCACA
>JABFEA020000039.1:9018398-9041829 GCA_019775915.2 Cyphomyrus plagiostoma | reverse complement strand
AGGGCCAAAGGCGGCCTGCCTACATCTACGCCTCCAACACAGAGACCATTTTTCCTTTTACACTCACGTTATAGGAGAGTCTAATAAAATGGCATTTCTTAATCCAGTAATCCATTTCTTAATCCAATTTTGGGGACCACCAGACAGTCTGCATTTGTGTCCTTAGAGATTCCCAGCGCACCTGTAGCGGGTATTCGATGTTCTTGATTGGCTGGGAGCTAGGAGGGAACGAAAATGTGGACTGTCTGGGGATCTCTGTGGAATGGGTTAAGAAACGCTACACCAGGGTTCTTCAACTCTGGACCTCGATTCCAAATCCAGGCCGTGTTTTCGGTTCTCCCAGGTAGTTGTTTAATAATCACTGATTCTGATTGGTCAGGGGCTTCACACCTGACTGACAGGTAAAGGAAGGCTGGAAAACCAGCAGGGCTCGGACCTCGAGGACCGTGAATTGAATAACCCTGCGCTACACTAAAAGACATCAATAAGACGACAATAATATACTGAAAACTGAAGGTGAGGGAAATTACTAGCTACAGCAGCAGTTCAACAAAACCAGCACCTCCTGAGGTTAATCTGCAGTTTATTAAAGGAAGACAGCTTTAAGTGCTCAAAATGAGGACAGAAAACTACATTTCTGATCCTTCCCGAAGCAGGCCAGTTTTGGTGAATGAACAAGCCTGTCGGACCTGAATGGCCCAGTAGGGGGAGCTCTAGTCCAAGTCCAGCTATCAGCTAGTTTTACAATGCAGCTGAAATCGACTTACGGCATCCTGCTTTGCTGACAGTGGCCAGGATGAATAGATTTAGTTGAGTGTTGCGAGGGGGGGGGGCAAGCTTGTGGCCATTTGATGATGTCATAGTTTTCATAGAAGTGGTGGATGATTCAGCTTTAAGTTGTTTTTTTTTTTCTCTCTCAAACGTTCACTTCCACATTCGTGACCTGAACTTTCCAACCGCGAGTAATGTAGGAACTACGGCCCTCGGCGTCCATTCAGAAACAGGACGGATGAGAAAACCGCGCATGACGACCACGGCCGTTTAAAATCCGCCTCGCGTCACGGTCAGGCTCACGGCAGCTGTAGCCCTGCTGCTTACAGAACATTTCAACAAGGAGGCTCCTGGACATCGGCAGCGACATGAAACACGCATGCAGGCAATGTGTTTTACATGAGCTTCAATTAAATGAAAACATGAAAAATAGCGCAAAAATCCAGAGGACGGGAGAAGAAAAAAAATCAGGAATGTACAAGCATGGATACAGAAAGAATTGTCCAAAGTGAGGGAGAGTGGAAGGGGAATGGGAAGAAAGGATGATGGGATATGGGGGCGGGCCCATCTGTGGGCGTGGTCAGAGTACAGCCAGTCACCTGTGGGTCTCGGCACTGTCGGCGCTCAGCTGCTTCCCGAGCACCCGGTGGCACGGTGTGTTCAGGAAGCCCTGGCGCTGGGCCCCGCCCCCAAGCTCCGCCTCCTGAACCTGAATGGTCACTTGCTGCTGGGGGACGGCCTGGGCCATGCCAACGCTGCGGGGCAGGCCGGAGGGCTGCTGGGGAAGTGCCATGCGTGGGAGGCTGGTGGGTGGGGGGCTACCGCCAGGGGCCTGATAGAGGCTGGCGCCATGCTGGTACTGCGCTGAAGATGGCCCACCTGCAGGGGGAGATAGAGAGACACAGAAGAGGGATTGCGTTTTGCTTTCCGGCGAAATGGGGGCCTGTAAAAGAAGGATGAGGTGTAGGGGCTCACCCACCATGGCCCTGCATCATGCCTGTACTGCCTGGGGGGGGGCTCTGGTTGGGCTGCCTGAATAGATGATTGCTGGGATGTGTTGGGGGGGGGCTTGACGGCTGGATACGCAACCTGAGAGGAACACACGCGGGCATGTCAGAGTGGGACAGCACTGGGCAATACTATGGAAGCCTAATTAGGACAAACCCCGCAGACGTCTCAAAATGCCCATTACAAACAGAGAAGCTACAAATAGTTGTGCATCTACCATCCCATTTGCATTCTTAAGGGCCCTTTTTCCCCTTTTTGGTCATTCACACAAAAAACCTGAGAACTCCTCAGAACAAAAATGTTGTCATGAAATACAGTGTTTGTCTTTTGCGTCGACCAACAGTCACAAACTTAATGTTTTAGGTATATTAAAATTGTCACTGCTTAACCTGCCTTTTAAGCATTTTCTCCAAATTGCTAGCAAAAATCACATTACTGTAAGATGAAACAAACAACACAATACTGGATAAATGTTTTTTAATCTTTCAACTTTATTGCACGTAATCCTCAATAAGTCATAGAATGAGGTGTAATTTTTTTTCCTCAAATTCTTTCTCGTTTCCAAACTCAAACTCTTGCCCTGAATTTGACAAAATACTTAATTAATAAATAAATGGCAAAACTCCAAAAAAAAAAATGCACACAATAACATTGTATAATTTTATTCGGTCTTCAATCAAGCTTTAAAAAGTAAAGAGAAATGAAATGTTATGGCAGCGAGCTTGTGAGAATGACCCCCTGAGTGATGTTCTGCGGTAAAGAGTTCGTGAGAATGACCCTTTTAATGGTGTAGCTATCTAGCTGTGATTGGATCCGTTTCCTCCAATCGTCTGCTGTTACTGATACGGCTGATGTTAGTCAACACTGGGGACCGGGGGCTGGAAGGAGAAGGCTCAGCTTACAGATCTGACAGCGGAGGTGTCAGATTTATGCTTCGCTGCTTTATGCCTCATAGGAAAACGTAGTGAGGAACATGGGCGACGAAGCACCAATCACTGCTCAAGACAATACGTAGTATTAGAAGAGACTTCAGAGCAATTAAATGGTATTTGACAGAACTACAAGAACGTCTGTCAGCTTCAGCAGAGGCTGCCAATAAGGGGAGGCAGAACTAATTTGATGCACATTTGACTGTCAAAACACGGCTCAATGGGACAAGTATCTAACAATACAGGGCTGTGCAGAAGTGTTAGGCATTCAAAGAACATTTTTAAAGCTATTTATCTGAGTAGTAAGTGTACATTACCACAGGAAAAAAAGCACAATTTAAACACATTTTAACATTAGAACATAGCAACATGTTACATTTCACCACCAGCTCACTTAATTAATTAATTACTCTGAATAATCTGAAGAGGTATTAATTAGCAAAGCACGGGGCCTGCATCACAAAGCCGGATTTATTGCCAAGCCAGACAACTTGTCAGATTTAATGTATCCCACTTTAAACGGGCTTCGTCTTTGTATACAGGTAGCACTAGTTAAATCCGAAAAGCTTTCAAGCTATGCAAGAAATCCTGCTACGTGATTCTGCCCCCTGGTGTGTTAGTGGTTCAGGAAATACATGGGTATACATAGGTATACTGAATGGTTGCCACAAACACAGGGGTGACTTTAGCAGAGCTTTTGACATGGCTAAGCTAACACACTTCGGAAGACATAACATCGCAGCTTTATACCATCATTTCTGCCTTAGACTGCATGAAATCTGCAAAATAAATGTGCATGATCTTATCCGATTTTCACCACTGGAGGGACCCGAGCCTTTTCACAGGGTTTAAAGCTCTGGTGTTACCTTTGGAGCTGGTGAGTGAGGTGGCTGGGCTGCGTCTCTCCGTGTCCCAGGGACAGGGCCTGCTGACGAGAGCATGTGAGGTCAGACATCACACAAGCGCAGCACGTTGGGTAAAAGAAAACTGACTCCGGACAAAAACAAACGGCACAGCCCGGAGAACGTCAACCCGCAACACTACTGTTCTCTGTGGCCGATACAACTCTGCCCCCATTGTCCTGTTCTGAGCTCCCATGACCCTCCGGAGGCAGTGAAGCCTTTACAGACACCTCTGCATTTACAGGACCCGCGACCGCAAATGAGAGTGACCTGGATCTGCTGGTGTAGGATCTGTTGCTCTTGCTGGTACAAGACATGCTGCTGCTGCGTGTGTTCCAGGAACTTCTCATCCTGCGGCGCCGAGTACAACTTCTGCAGCTGCTCACACTCCTAGAGGAATGCAAAAGTGGGGGAAACATATATGGGGGGTGTGGGTAGGAGCACCAAGAAGGTGTGGCATGCCATATTCATATAGTTGTTACCGGATGGCTCATGGAAGTTTTACTGAGACAAAAATATTGTGAGGACAGAAGGAAAAACGATTGGTTCAGAGAGATAACCAATCAGATTGTGGAGAAGGTGGGAGCAACACATCTGATTGATGGGTCCCACAACCTCTAGTTGCTCTGTATTAATAATACAAATCAGACAGCAAAGGGATGAATGTAAACAGCAGGATAATCATCAAGCCCCATTAGAGACCCACTTGCTCAGGTTCCCCCAAATCACCCCCTACAAGCTATTCGGAGAACAGCAACGGGACACCTCTGTACCTGCTTGATCTGCCGGAGGATGCTGCTGTTCTCCAGCTGTGCCTTGAAGGCCTGGATGGAGGTGGCCCCGTCAGAGAAGCGTCGCACCGGGGAGAACCTCTCCATGGGCAGGTGTAGCGTGTTGCAGTCCTTGTAGCTAGACCTGCACAGGGGGCGTAGCACGCACGCACGCACATACACACCCACCCACACGCACGGACAGACAAACACGCACAAACAGACACTTTTACTGAGTGCAAGGCGGCAACCCCACCGGCCCACACAAGCCATGCTGGGCAGGCGCGGGGGCAGGGGAAGGCTGGTGGCGACGTCGTCAACGCCCACTGTCGTCAAGAAGCGTGGGTCGAGCAGCAATACCCGACCCCGTCTGTCTGTCAGAGAGTCTGATCCATTTATCCTTCAAAACCAGCCGGCAGCTTCTAAGGAGAAGAGGCCTCATCCCTAAGCGTCACTACGACCGGGCCAGAGCTCCCCGTATCACACAGTACGTCTTTCCCTAAGTCTGAGCCCTCTGATGTTAAATGAAAATGAAACTGGCAGGCCTTAGGACCTCTGGGAGGAGCCCCTCCCTCAGCAACTGTGCACGCTCTCTCTCTCGCTCTCTCGCTCTCTCGCTCTCTCGCTCGCTCTCTCGCCTTCCCCCTCAGTGGGCGCGCGGCGATGTGCCGTTTCAGCTGGGTGGGGCCCCCTCACCGGCAGTGTTGCTCCTGGGCCCAGGCCCGCTGCCGGGCCCCCTGGGGCCTCTGCGTGTCTGGGGGTGGCTCAGTGGGCGCCGTACTCAGGGGTACATGCATCGTGTGCCGCTTGGACCTGTTCGCCAAGTATCTGGGCCGCAGGGAGGGAGACAGGAAGCAGTATTCACTCATAAGCTCTCTGACATCAAGTTGGGTCTCACAAGGGGGTGCCACAACTTTTGCCGAATCTTATCTCGGGGCGCGGGGGAGGGGGGGGGGGGCGCATAAAACACACCTCCCATCTGAAGTAACAGCAGGTAGTGTGCAAAAGAAACTTGAGTTAATTTGGCATAATTTGACAGATCACAGATTTCTTTCGCCAGAGGAAACACATTAGTTGATTCCATTCCCACATCAAAGCCAAAGAAGAGGAACCACAATAACAGTGGCCTCTTGTGGCAGAAAGCAGTACTGCAGCCTCTATCCACTCACTCCCAGTAACCCAGGCAACCTGCTCCTCTACATCTCACCCTATGCGCCAAAAGCCAGCTGGCCCCAATGCCCACCACAGCACTCACCTCTGCACGGCCTCTTGGTCTGGCTCCCCATCCGAGCCTTCCTCATCCACGGGGGCGACCGCTGGAATGGGGTGCTGGAAACAGAGGTGTGGGAGAAGAGAAATAAACACAAGGGAATGGTTCTGATAATGTCGACTGGCTAATTGGACATGTTTTACTCGGACTGGTTAGTTTTTCTTGCAAATGTCAGGTCAGAACTCATTTTTTGAGATAATATGCAAGTTTTATCAATGCAGCAGTCGGAATGCTTGTAATAAAAATGAAATTAGTAAGTAACTCCAGTAAGTCATCTCAACCAAAACTTTTGCTTCACACAAAGGCCTGGTGCCAGATTTCTTGCTTAGCCGGATAACTTGTCAGATTTAAGGTACCCCAGTTTAAACGGACTTAATCTTTGCTTACTTACACTTAGCCCAGACTGCCTAACAGTCTGCCTAGTTTTCCGGCTAAGCAAGAAATCCTGGTTCATGATACAGGCCCGTAGCGCCACAGCTAACACTAGCAAAGCTAACACACCTGTAGCCAAGGCTGAGGGAGTGAGCAGCGATTCACTGTGTGCAGAGAAACCGAATGACAGCTCAGAAGTGATACTGGCCACTATTATTAACCTGACATCAGACGTTTCCTCTAGACTGGATGGAATTTTAGGAGTCATGGAGAAATAAACAAACGCATATAGTCAACCAAGCAGAGACGGCCATATCGGCAAAGGAGGATGATTTAATTTCACTGCAGGTTAGCACTCTGAATCTTGAGAAGGAAAACAGAAATTGAGAAAATAGTGCTGTGGCAATCTGAACAAAGTTGCAGTACTCAAGTCCAGTCTCCATTTCACATATAAATCTTGGCACGCACTTGGGTGAATTCTTACTTAGTCCTGACTCAAACACTCGCAACTGAATCATGTCTGTCAAGTCAACACCTATCCGTTTGGCATACATAAACCATAAGGAGTTTCTGTGAAAGACAGCCAGTAAGAAGCACACTGTTGAATGCAAAAATTGGAAATTGATTACTGAGGTAGCTGGTACAACTTCCGATTACTATCGACATCTGGAAAGGAAACAAACACAAATACGTAATGCTAGCAAAATCAGTTTGTTTTATATAGTAATCCCACAACAGCTATCCAGCTAGCTGGCTAACGTTGCATGATAATTACAATGCTAACAGAAAGTCTTGGGAAGCTTGCTTAATTCACACAAAATATTGCAAATTTGTTGGTTTTATAAACAAAAATCTATTACTTTATTCATTTCTTTACAAAAAATATTTATCACATTAGAAACACAATAGCCAGCAGTTTTAAATAAAACATTCCTTTCAAATAGTAATAAATTGAAACCCAAATTATAGTTCTGAAAGAGCTGTGCTAAGCTAAAAGGGTCATTGACAAGCAGTCTTACTGGGTGCTTTTTAATTAGTAACACCTTTACAGTAGCATAAAACACCAAACGCTGGTATTTAGTATCCCTTTGGGAGCCAGTGACTATAACTACAATTAATAGTAAAAGGGCAAGAACAGAATTGAATGAGTCAGTCAAAAAAACGGTAAGAAAATGTCTGTGCGGATGATATGTTCAGATATGTTAAACACTGCTTGTCAATGATGTTCTGTTATGAAGCCAATATATTTGCAACATTTTAACAACATTAATCTCAAGACTTTCTGAGAGCACTGTAATTATTATTGTTGTACTTTATTGATCCCAGTGTCAAAAACACTTGTTCACACATGAATCTTCAGAGAGACACAAGAGAGAGTTAAGTTTTGGATTAGATCACAGGGCCAGACAGTGTTGAGCACCACTGGAATAGTTACGTTTAACTAAAGGTATTAACTCAAGAGCCTAATGGTGATGTGATTGATTAGAAGGAGGGGAAATCAGACTAGCTATACAGAGGAGTCTTAACCCCCATCGTGCACATTTAAGCCAAAAAATGTTCAAAGCCCTTGCCTTTCTCAAAACAATAAGATATTGCTATAGTGTAGACAGTGCCAACAACAAGATATCATGCACTGTGTTACTATAGATCTGTCAATGGAACATTATGTGTGTTCACATTGGGTAAAAATTACAAAACATTTAATGAAAGGACTAAAAGAAACTTTGTACTATCCGATGCATATTCTTAGGTTCCAGTAACAATTTTAAATGTGCTCATCAGGATACGGTCAAGTTATAATGAAATTAATAACTACTAGACGATGCAGAGGAGATGCATTTCTGTCAGTTTCATATTTGACAAATCATTTACTTCTTAGATGAAGTTAATTATTTCTTAGTTGGTTGTCATTTTAAAATTACTTTAATGTAAACAATTTAAGGTATTTGTTTACTCTTCAATTTGTAGTTTTTAAATGCAGAATCATTGTCTACAATTAAACTTGTATTTTTCAAGACACAGCTCCGGTACCAGACCCTGCCTCATCTGACCCCATCTATTTCGGGTTGGTTATGTAAATAACTTTTGCATAACTAACTTGTATAGATTAAACCTTGCATAGAGGTGATGGCCAATGGAATTATGTCGAAAGCATTCATATCAATGTAGAATGATTAGAATTAATGGAAACTCAGATGATTCATTCCACAACCCAAAAGTATTCATATAAAAATGATTAATACAAAATATAAGGTACATTACATAAAACAAATTAACCTGCAATTTACCTTTGAAAATAATCGTGGATGGTGTGAGGGAGACGAGAGAGAGGAGAAGAGGAGGGTTATTTTGTATGACGACTTTCACTATAAGTAACGGAATCACTGCTATCTGTTGACTCAATGGAATCTTTTTATTTTTGTGCGACTTTAACAAGGAACCTAATGACAGCTGCTTTTGCCTCATTTCCGATTTTGTGGAAAAGTGACATTGCATTGTCGTTAAACAGACTTATCGCCCGCACTGCTATGCCCTTATTCAGGTGGTGCTGCTCTACTAAATTTTGACTATATGAGTGAAGCACGCCACCTGAGACCGCGCCGCATGGGAGACGATTATCCACAATCTCACAGCAAGAGAGAGAACCATCGGCTCAGTTGTGATCACGCGATACTCGGCAGACAAAGCGTGTACATAATACTTGTACTGCGAGACTTGATTGATTGCGTTAATCAAGTCAAAATTTATCTTAAAATTTTGCATGTCTTGCAAAACACTCGCAATCGAGGTTTGACTATATTTAGGAATCGATTAGATGGAGAAATCTTTACATTTATATCACGATTCAATCTGTTTAACAAATTACTTAATTATTTTGAAAAAACCTCAACTTTACTGGAAAAAAAACTTAATTATGCATTATTAATGGGATACAAAGAAAGTAGAATCTCAGAACATTCATTTTTATTGGTTTTATTGAACAGGGATTGAACAACCAATGTAAACTGTACCAAAAAGAGCTAACCAACAGTACCAAAAAATAAATAAATTAAACATGTAACGAAGCTCTACCTGACCAGTTCCTTTCACGCAGGCTAACTGGGGGTGCACCACTGTGAAAATTTTGACCGATACCGATAATTTCGCGTGGCCCAACAGACTTGCTGAGCTACATGCCGACAAGGGGGAGGCGAAACTTGCCGAGCGTGTTGGCTCAGATTAGTGGAATGCCTTTGTGTCATTTTTTTTTACTATTCCATTTCATAAACATGCAACAGACCGGTACTTTAAGGCCTCTCATACACAGTGAACGACCTGAAATCCCTCGTCCTCCACTACAGAAAACATCTGATTGTCCTGATTTTTATTTTAATGTCTTTAGGTCTGATGCTGCTTGCTAGCTTTAAATACTGATCAAGTTTAAATATCAGCAGGCATTACTGGCCAAGGTTGAGACTGATATCTTAATTTTTAACGCATACTGGGCAATACTGATATATCGTGCATCTAGCTGAGCCAGTTAGCTGACCACTGCTACTGTGGTTAGCAAAACAGAATGGCTTCTTTTTCGTGCAAAGATCGTCAGAGCACAAAGTTCATCAGGCAGTACTTCCTTTATGAATATTAATGCACCTTCCCATGCCATCCTGCTTTTCCGAAATTTGCGTGCTCCACTGCATCTCGAGTTAATACTCTCTCTGGAAAAAGCAACTAACCGAAGATTAATGAATGGTTTAATGGGGTGACTACGCCCTTCAGAACAAAATAGATACACAGTGAAAAGCAGTCACTTTTTATAAATATTTGGGCCCCTATTATAAGTTAATGAGTCTTAATATTACTATTATATTGCATATGTCTGGGAAACTTAATTCAGCTATTTAACTGTTTATTATTTAGGGATAGTTGTACTGCCTTACCCACTTAGCTTAATTTAAACGGGACGTATTTCACAGAACTTATCTGAAAATGGAGACCTTTTTTATTGGGACGAGTACGTTTGTCTGGATTTTTATGCATGGTTATGTCATTCAGTATAGGAAATAAAGATTGCTTATGGAAATATAAAAGAACAAAAGGCAGCTACAAAACAGGTGAGTAGTCAAGGGAAGCCAGGAAAGACAGAGCCACATGCGCACACTCACAGGGCTGGTGACGAGCGGGGACTGGCCGCGTGGCCTCTTCAGCAGCTGCGCGTGAACTTGGATGTTGGCACCGCCGTCGGAGGCCCTCCGGCCCAGGGGGCCCATGCCGTTGAGCAGCTGTAGGGTGGGGGGTTGCAGGAGGGACTGTTCCTACACACACACGGGTGACAGGGGTCAGCACAGGCACTTAATGTGTTCATAGGAGAAATACTGACTCGGCATTTGTAGAGTTCTTTTTTTTTACTCCCCAAGGAGCACTGCTGTTGTACCTTTAATTTAAAGGCCGTACCTTGTACTCCAGTTGCTGTGTGGGCTGCAGGTTCTGCGGAGGCACCAGCATGTGGTTGTTGCCGAAGGCGACGAAAGGGATGGGCGGTGGGGTGACCATGCGGAGATGGTCGATGTCCTTTGGGAGGTCTTCCTGCGGGTCGGACCTGAGGGAGAGAAGAGTGGGGAAGTCAGCACAGAGGCAGGAACGTGGGAGAGCACAGCCAGCACAGAGGCAGGAACGTGGGAGAGCACAGCCAGCACAGAGGCAGGAACGTGGGAGAGCATAGCCAGCACAGAGGCAGGAACGTGGCAGAGCACAGTCAGCACAGAGGCAGGAACGTGGGAGAGCACAGCCAGCACAGAGGGAGGAACGTGGGAGAGCACAGCCAGCACAAAGGCAGGAACGTGGGAGAGCACAGTCAGCACAGAGGCAGGAACGTGGGAGAGCACAGTCAGCACAGAGGCAGGAACGTGGGAGAGCACAGTCAGCATAGAGGCAGGAACGTGGGAGAGCACAGTCAGCATAGAGGCAGGAATGTGGGAGAACACAGTCAGCATAGAGGGAGGAACGTGGGAGAGCACAGCCAGCACAGAGAAACGCCGACACAGGGAAATATGGCAGGAGCAGAGGGTGAGCATGGCTCTGGAGAAATGATATGAAGAAGCGCACACGCACACACAGTCCAAGCATTCTTATCTTTATGGGCATAACACTAATCCCAACCAAGACAACCTGAACCACTACCCAGCCCTAACTTTAACCATAATTAACTAAGCAAAATACAAGAGTTCAGGCATTTTTAGCTTTTTCACTGCAGTCTCTGATTTTTATGAAGTTTACCCTTGTGGGGACCAAAAAAAAAAATGTTCCCAAAATGTTACAGGTTATCATCACATTGTGGGGAACCGTTTTCTAGACATCTGAACATTAAGAAAACCAAAAAAAAAAAATCTTTCTCCACTATTTCTAGAATAGCGGAGAAGCAGCACAGCACACAGATTTACAAAACACAGATTGATACACAAATGTCCCATGTTACTGAGAAAGAAGCGGAAAGCATGGGGAGAGAGAGCGGAAGTGGAGGGTGAGGACCTGGGGTCGGGCACTCCCACAGTGTGCCGCCGCATGGACAGGTATCGCGCCATGGCTTCTGGCGAGGGCTCCTCCCCCTCATCGCTGTCCAGGGCCATGTTTCGGATGGGCTGCACACAGAAAGGAGGGGGTAGCGGTCGGGGTAGCAGAATCTCTCAGCCAAGTCTGACAAAAAGCCCAAGGCCTTCATATCTAACACCACAACTAAGATGCTATGAGGCGATGAAGCGGTCTAGGATGGCCCTGACATTTACATTTCATTATTTAGCTTCAGCTACTTATTTACTGACACGCAAGTGAAACAGAGAGCAGACTCAGCCAGTGTCCTGGGATTGGGGTTAGGGGCCTCGCTCAAAGCTCATTACTGGCATCCCTTTGACAGCAACGGGATTTGAACCAGCAACCGTCAGGAGCACCGAGCCCTAACCCTCAGCTTGTCTTTGGACCGTGCCAGGAAACCCACATGATTCAGGGAGAATAAGCAAGATCCAAACATACAGAGTGGCAATGAAATGTGAATCTGGTAGCTACTGAGCCCTGAATACCAAGCTACAGAGATGAGTAGAAACTCAAGGTGTTTTTGGAAAAACTTGCTCCTATTAGGCCAGTGTTTCCCAACTCAGCCCTCTGGGCCCTGCAGACAGTCCATGCTCCGTCTAGCAGGGAGCAAGGGGAGAGCAAAAACATGAACCATCTATGGGTTTCCTGAGGACCGGGTTGGAAAACACTGTATCAGGTGACCGAAAATACCCTAGTAAAGCATTATGTGATTTTAGTAATCAAATACTCTCTTAAGTATATATGAGCTGCCCATAAACAGATTTGTTAGAGCTCAAAATTTCAGCACAAATGAATCTCATGTCCTGCAATAAGTGATATATGAATTGCAGCGGTGCAGACGATGACTGACCTCTACAATCTGGTTTTCTGGGTTGATTAATTGGACGTGAGGCACAGTCAGGATTGGGGCATCCATCTGGTGGTGGGGGGGGAGGACAAAGAAGAGGTGAGAAAGAGTAGCGTGATCCTTGGGTGTCTGTATGTCTTACAGGTCCTGACTGATGCCTACCTGCACTATGGCTGCATGATATCGGGAAAAAAATCATAATATTTATTCTTTCGGCAATATATATTGCGATATTGGGACCCCTAATTAGTTCAACAGCTCTATTGCAGGGGTATTCAGCTAAAATTTAAAGAGGTCCAGTTAGAGAAAATTTCTCGAGGCAAAGGTCCTGGAGATCATAATGTCTAACTATTTAGTGTGACGTATATTTAAGTAGCCTATTAGTTGTATCAACACTGCATGTAATCAGTACCTGACTGTCAAATCAAGTTAATTCAGTACGATTCAGTTCGAGATGTCTGCATACATATGTAACATATGTAATGCTTTTGTATTTACCCGTGTAAATACACCTCCGACAAAGCTTATAATGGAATAATATAGATTTGCCATAAGATTTCTTGAGCAAGTCTGAAATCGTGAGTATCCCGGCATGCCAGATGCTGAAAACGTACAATTTCTGTTTCACCCGACTTGATTTATATAACAGATAGCATTACTTTATACAGTTGTTAAAGAGCGGAAACTTCTACGAACATGAAGTCGCCAATAAACTGTGTCTATTTATCCAACATGTTAAATAATACATACTGTGTTTGAAAACTTCAGTCGTATATGATTTCAGGGCAGATCAGCCACTCTGTTAGGAACATTACCCCTTTTTGGTGAATTCGCTGCTGCTATTAACACTAACAGCACATTAGCGCAGACAAAGGGATGCATACGCCGAACTACGTCTTGCTTCGTAATTAAAGGCGTTTGACATTCATTGGTGTGGGAAGCAGTGGTTCTACAGCTAAACCATTACCGAAAACACTGCGTCGGACAAAATAAAAGCATCCCGTCAGGTTTTAAATCATAACTTTTTGTTTTGGCTATCGGTTCGGGTTTGTATGGGACAGCTTCTGGGTCCAGACCCCGACCGCATGTTAGTGATCGCTGCTCTATTGGTATAATTAATCATTCTAGAGAGATTGCACTGATTTTGCCTAAATATAATGTTAATGATTACTTAATCAGTACTAAACAGTGCATGAGCATTAAACTAAGGAAGCTTATCGCATATGGGAGTTAACATGAGTGACAAAATAGCACTGGGTTAAATAGTTAGCGCTGGGATCGAGAATGTTTGTGATTTGGTGGTTCGTTCTGTGATCGTCAGCCTGGTATCCAAAAACCTTTAAATTAACCTAAATTATATGACAGACTATTGTGGATTAAGAACAGGGTGACATTTGTTAATCTAGCAAAAACAGCAAAAGTGGTGTGCACGCCGCTTAATTTAATTTGCGTTATTTAACATGTCACGTCCTGCGATGTGACTGCTGCACGTGCCTACATCTCGATAACGACGTTGAAACAACATAGCGTGCAGCCCTAACCTGCACACTGCCGAGGGGGATGGGTAAGCCTCGAGGACCAGGAGGCTTAAAGCGCAGCGTCTTGTGCTTTTTGAGCCGCTCGCAAAGCAGACTGTAGATGGCGCTACAGTGATCATAGGCGTCTGTCTGGAGTGACTGGGGAGGCAATCACACAAAAGAGTGAATGGGTGCGTCCGAAACAGCATACTCAGACAGTAGGTACTGAACACTGCCAGAAGCCTATTACTCAACCATTAATGTAGTACATACTATATATATGTATATACGAGAACAGTATGCATGCACTCGGACACACTGCAGCCCTCACCTTGCGTGTTACTCGTTTACCAATGACATAGCTTGACCCCCCCCCCCAAAAGATTAAAAAACACTGTTAAAAATTACAAATAAAAAAAAAAAAGAATACATAGAGTAAACTTATGTCACTGGGTACCGTTTTCTACTTAAATTTATTGAGACAGAACTTCCCCCGCCATCTTGACAAATTTTGAGCACACTGATGATTCGGACTCCTGGCTAACATCCCACGCTGCATTTCTCCTACTACACGGCATACAGGTATGAAATTCTGGATGCACCCGATCTCATCACACGCTGTTTTTCTCTATATTACAAGATCTGGACAAGACATGGCAGTAACCGCAGTTTTCTGACAGCGCCCCCTAGTGGCCTCACCTGAAGCGTTTCCTCGCGCTTGAACCCCATGTCGTCCATGGCCATCAGCACCTGCTCATTGATGAGTTCCGTCTCCCGTTCCGACTTCACCTGCTCACACTCTGCTATCAGCTGGGGAGCAGAGTGAATCGGAAGGCGTTTGCTTAACGTTACTGAGCAATCTGATTGGCCAGACGACACTAAAGAGCCTGGCCGACGGCATCAGAAAATGACTGGCGGAACCAGAACAGTCACATGTGCGAGGCAGAGGAAGGGGGTGCGGGTGAGGGAGGAGCAATGGCGCGTATTATTGGCCGGCGACACTGCGCTCACCCTCTCGAACTCTGGATCGGGCTCCCCCTGCTTCATCCACTTGTTCTTGCAGATTTGCTCCATGGAGAGGCGCCGATTGGGATCCAGAACCAACATGTGCCGGATCAAGTACTCGCAGTCTGGCGTACGCACAGACGAAAAAGCCTAAGTCATCGTTACCGCACTGATCGCCACTGTACACCCAATTACCACGGACTGCAACTCAACACCAGCAGTCCATCTACCATAATGTCCTCAACAGCTTTCTCTTAGGTGCCCGGCGATAGGCTGGATCGCTGAGAAGAGCACTGGCTCATTGATTATTTTAGAAGTGTTTCTCAGCCCAGTCCTCAGGGACCCACAGATGCTCCATGTTTTTGCTCCCTTCCACACATTTTTGCTCCGGGGAGCCGAGACGACCAAAAGTGCGGGCTGCCTTCGGGTCCCTGAGGACCAGACTGGGAAACGCTGTTCTGGCTCCTTTACAGCTGAAACAAACTGACCCACAAAAGTACAGTGGCGAGTCACGGTCATCTAATTGTTTCCCCTTGTACCTGTCACATAAAATAGATCACTTCCTGATTCCTGGTCTATCTGCTGTAAAGTAAACTATTCATTTCCTTAGAGGTTTAAAAGGCACTCTATTGTGGCAATTTATGTATATTGTTCTCAGAAAATGGTGATTGTTCTTGATTGAAATGTAGCTGATTTTACAAAATGAACAGCTTACATTTACATTTACTTATTTAGCTGATGATTTTTGTCCAAAGCAACATACAAGTTGGGTCAGAGAGAAGAGACGACAGTCTCGAGGGCCTGAAGGTGACATCACAATGCCAGCCCCAGGATTTGAACCAGCAACCTGCTGATCACAGAGAGGCACACCTGCCACAGGCACTGTTTAAAAAATACTAATAAAAAATTTATAACAACAACAACCTGCCCTGGAGAATTAAGCGTGCCAGCATTGTAGCAGTAAATGAGAGAGGAGCTAATCATGTGACCATATTGCTCTAAGTGATGTCACACTAGAGATGGACCCCAGCAGCCTGCTCAGATCCAGCGGGGGCTCACCCGTAGACATGAAGAAGGGGATGCGGAACTTCCCACTCAGAACTCGGGCCCTCAGGTTCTGCAGGGTGCTGCCGTCGAAGGGCAGGGCTCCACAGACCAGCACGTAGAGGACCACGCCCAAGCTCTGTGGACAGGCGGGAGACTGAGTGAGGGGAGAGCCCGCTGCTCTGCCTAGGGGCCTGGGTGGATCGGGGCCCCGCTGCCTCACTCACCCAGATGTCCACCTTGGGACCGTCGTACTCCTTGCCCTCGAAGAGCTCCGGTGCAGCATAGGGAGGGCTGCCACACCATGTCTTCAACAGCTGGCCCCGCGTGAACATGTTGCTGAAACCGAAATCTGACCAATGGGAAGCAAGGAGAACAGAAGGGAGGGAATCGGAAAAGGGGGAAATGGGAAAAGGGTGGGAACAAGTGTGTGGGGAGGGGGTAATAAAGATGGAGGGAGGGATGAAAAATAGGGGGGGAATGGAGAAGACGGGGGAAAATGGATAAGGGAAGGGAACAAAGGATGAGAAAAATGGGGGATGATAAAGAGAGGATACAGGAAAGGGTGAGAGCAAAGGGCGAAAAGGTAAATGGAGAAAAGAGAAAGAAGAGGGAAAGGGGAAAAGGAGGAAGCAAGAAAAGAAATGGGGCAAAGGGGGGAAAAACAAGGATGGGAGAGGTAGAACGAAGGGAGGAGAGGAGAATGGGGGTGGAGGCGCGTCAGAAAAGGTGCCTGCAGATGTTTATTCAGCTTCTTTAGCTGCTCAGCACCTGGTGAGGCAGCCTGGTCACTGAGAACATCCCCTTTAACTCAGAAGGAGAAATGAGACAATTACACAATACTAAAAACTAGCCTGTGCATGGCTGGTTTCACCAAAGCCGGACTTGGGATTTCCTTAATAATACTGTTATTTGGAGGGGGAGAGGGCTGTTAGGTTAAGGCTGGCAGAGCTGCGTCCGCTACCCCCCCTGCCTGCTCCACCGGACCCCCCCGCACACCTGCGATCTTGATGTTAAGGTTGTGATCCAGCAGGAGGTTCTCGGCCTTGAGGTCTCGGTGTACGATGTTACGACAGTGGCAGAAGTGGACGGCTGCCACAATCTGCTTGAACTTCCGCCGTGCATCCTTCTCCGCCATGCGGCCGTGGGCCACCAGGTGATCTGGGGCGGGGGTTGGGGGACCAAACGTCAAAAATGTGCAAGCGGCCAAACCCATTAGGATTCCAATTATTTAGTTACATACGGAGGAACGTGTTTTCTCGGCTTTATTTACTCGACGAGAAGCTCGCTTACCGAAGATCTCGCCCCCGCTGGCGTACTCCGTCACCAGGTAGATGATCCTCTCCGTCTCCATCACCTGTGATGCGACAGGGTTGCCGTGAGACACAGCCTCGGTCATGCAAGGCTTAGAAACTGGGATCTGCAGACTCCGAGCGACTAATACGCACGATCCATACATGAAATAAAAAACTATATGGTGAGAGAGCTACTGCCAGACTTGACTGATAAAATGCTCCAGTGAGACCAGGATATCAGTTATTTAATTCAGTGTTTCTCACCCCAGTCCTCTGGGTCCCCCAAGCGATTCATATATTTGCTCCCTCCCAGCTCCCACTGCACCTGAACCAGGTATTCGGTGTTCTTCATTGTTTGCTTCAGGTATGTTGGGACTTGTGTGATAAACACTGATTTAACCCTTTAAGCACAACGTGACCAGTTGACTGACACGGCCGTATTGCCATTGTCGATGACAGCAGCTACAGTCAGGCATGATTTTCATCAAAACCACATAATAATAATTCCATATCATATTTCCATGAAGATAATCCAGGTCAAGACTACAGAGTATTAAGGAAGTTTGTGCTTTGGAGGAGCGGAAAAAAGAGTGGAAAGAAATGGACAGAAAGTGATAGAACGGCTGATGCACCGAAAAGGAGAGACAGGCTGATGGTGAAGAAAAACAGACTGATCGAGGGGCCACAAAACAGGGTGACGAGAAGGCAGAGAGCCCCCACCTGGTACAGGCGGATGATATGTGGGTGCCTCAGCATCTTCATGATCTGAACCTCTCTGAAGATCTTCTTCAGGTTCTCGTCATCCAGCTGGGTTTTGTCTACTATCTTGATGGCCACCTGTAAAACACAGAGCGAGCTGTGCAGTTCTTTTCCACGCCATACGTGGAGTCATGCTCCATTATTTTTGCTTGGTTACGTACATTTTTACTTGGTTAGTTAATGCTTTAAGTCGAATTCAGCAGTGCTGATTCAAGGTCTGTCAGCTGTATGAAGACACAGGTAATCCAACCTCTAAATGCTCTCCAAAATACAATGGTTAACTTATTATTAGCTGGCTACAAGGCTAAGGACATAAGCCGACTCAAGTTTCCAAAAGAATTAAGGCCGTTTTACTGCCAAATACAACAGCATAATTACTCAGCTATATTGATCCGTCAAACGCAATTTGTAGTTTAAAACATTTTATTCTACTAACAGTTCATTCAATTATTGATTAAGCATAGTGGAGTAAAGTTAAAATATTAATTCAGGAGCTTCATCCAAAGAGAACCTAAACGGTTGAACAGTGTTCCTGTGGGAAAATCAGATTAGATTTTCTCTTCCAAGAAACAAAACCTCAACACAAAGTCCAAAGACTGCCTAAGATACAGTGTATGGCTATCCTGTCAAACAGCATCTGGCAGAAGGAAATCGTCGAGTCAAGTATGCATCTATGGACTCTTGCAGGATAATCTGGCCTTTTTGCTATAGACCACTGTCCCAAAGAAAGTAGATAAGTTATTCAGGTACAGAAGATAAAGCCCAAAGGTTGTAGGTTCGAGACCGTGGATTTAAGACTCATGATTTATACACTGAGAGACACGTTCGGGCGGATTCACGGGTGTGAATCTTGCAATCTGCTTCGGGATGCAGCTATATGTTGAATAAGAAGTTGTTATTTAAAATCAGTAAAGCCCCAGAGAGCTGCAAATGTAAATAACTGCAATGACGAAGCGGTCGAGCTGAAACAGAAAACAAAATTCGACTAATGGAATGGTGCATTTATTTTACTGAAAATGGGACACGTGGCCAAACGGCTCATGCTGGTCTCCCTCAGATTAACTGCTGATTAACGCCGCAAAACCTCGACTCACCGTTCCACCTGGCAGAGAAAGAAAAGGTGTGACCGCTGCTTAGGCAAATAAAATGCAACCAGGTCATTTTTTTTCCCTTAACTTTAAATTTGTGCTGCCTTTGTAATGTGTTTATTTGCTTTGCTGACGTTTTTTTTTTTTTTTTTAATCTAAAACGACAACAGCAGTATAGCCGGGCTCTTCCTGTGTCTGAATCAGCAACCTTCAGAAAGCAGGTCGCTGCCCTAATCTGCCAACCTACCCTCGGCCAACATAACGCGCCATCCTCAGACGGGTTCGCATACCCCATACTAAACCTGAAACCACAAACTACATCTGAACTTGGCCTAAAGGTGGAAGGTGGACATCCTGACTTTCGAGCAATTCAAGTTATCGCAACGCTCAACACAAAAGGGGTGATCGGGCTGAGCGAGTTAGGCCTCCGTGCCTTCGATTGGTAGAGGCTGCCTCAGCCAAAGAGTCGCATCACCACTGGGCCCTTGAGCAAGGTCTTATCCCCCTAAGATGCTCCAGGGCTGCCAGGTAAACGGCCTAACCTCAAGTTTCACTCTTAGCTATATAAGTGCGAGGGTGTATGCCTCAAAGGAGAACAGGATAGGATACGAGAAAAGAAGCCTTCCAGTATCTGCATTTGTGCACAACCACAAATAAAGCATCATTTTATATTTTATCATTCATGATGCTTTATTTGCCATTTGCACAAGTATGACCACAAGTACACACTATGCTTCTTTTGCATATCCCATCTTGCTCTCTGTTGACACATATACTCATTCGCAAACCAGTCAGTCAACACATTAAAACCACCTGCCTAATGCGTAATTCCCCCTTGCGCCGCCAAAGCAGCTCTGACCCGTTGGGGCCATTTTCTCTGAAGGTGTCCTGTGGTATCTGGCACCGAGAAATTAACAGCAGATCCTTTAAGTCCTTTAAGTTGCACGCTGGCACCTCCATAGTTGGACTTGAACTGATTTGAGACCTAGGGAATCTGGCGCCCAAATGAACACCTTGAACTGTTTCTCATGTTCTTCAAACCATTGCTGAGCAGTTTCCGCAGGGCGGCAGGGCGCATTACCCTGCTGCCATTGGAGAAGACCACTGCCACGAAGAGGTGCACTTGGTGTGTAACAATGCTTAGGTAGGTGGTAGGTGTCAGTAGCTAACATCCACATGGATGCCAGGACCCAACATTTCCCAGCAGAACTTTGCTTCTGCAGGCTTGCCTCCTTCCCACAGCGCATCCTGGTGCCATCTCTTCCCCAGGTAAACAAGACACATGCACCCAGCCATGCACAAACAGTAACATAAGAATGCATCTCATCAGATCAGACTACATCCTTCCAATGCTCCAGTTCTGATGCACACATGCCCATTGTAGGTGCTTTCGACGGTGGACGGGGCTCAGCATGGGTGTTCTGATCAGTCTGCAGCTATGTAGCCCCATATGCCGCAAGCTGCAATGCAAGTTGCAATGCACTGTGTGTTCTGACACCTTCGTACAAGAGCCAGCACTAACTTTTTGTGCTATAGTAGTTCCCCATGTGGGATCAGACCAGACAGGCTTGCTTTTGCTCCACACAGGGGAGGGTATGGGCTTTGTTCAAGGGCCCAAAGGAGATGCGACTATTGTGCTGGGATGATTGAGTCATACAACAGTCACATCAAGCTGTATTGCACGTCTTATGATTTTCTAAGGACTAGTACAGTCAACAGGATGCTCTCCATCCTTACTTATTGAAACATTTACATGCAGTAATGTTAGTTTTAACAGGAGTGGGGAGCTTGAGGTTGTGGCAAATATGCACTTGAAAAAACATCTCACAGTCAGTATTAGCCCCCCACCACCAAAGTCCAACTTGCATGTAACTGTTTATTAGCAAGTTCAGTTTAGATCCTGCGAGGTCTATGACATCCTTTAAAAATAGTGTGAATGGCGCACAAATTCGACCACAGAAGATAAGGTGAGCGGGATGGAGAAAGTGATGACAGGCAGGAGACTGGACGGCCCTAAACAGCAGAGCACTTTACACCCCCGTGATAAAAGTGCCGTAACTGGACGATGGTAAAGACCACGAGGCTTTTATAGGGGCCCAGGATGCACATCGCAAAACCATCAGCCGTTTAATTAACGTTTGCCGCGGTCAGTCTCGATTTTCAGGGCAAGTGAGAGTCGGGATGGGCGTCCGAGGTTCTGTTCTGTGGCTCGTGCGAGACGGACAAAGGAGGGAAACGGAGCGGTAAAGTGAAATGAAGAGGGGATGGAAGAGGCACAACAGGAGGCAGAGAGAGAGATGGCTGTCAGGGAAGGGAGCCGAGGGGATTAAGGTATTTCGACAGTTTAATGGAGAGGAAGAGGAAAAGAGAAAAAGAAGAGTCAGAGGATAACGACCACAAAACAAGAGAATGTCTTTTTGGTGAAAACACATGGACAGTCAAAAGCAACCAGTGCAAAAATGCCTCATCTTTCTAGAAAAGTCCTAAAAGCTGTAACACTGGTCACATTGGTCCGTCACACCTGGACAAGCCTATGATGTCACAAAAAGCACCTAGAATAAGAATTATCTGCCTTGAACTTATGTTTACGTGGATGTTTTAAGGCAAGTCCAACAGAAGGACTTTGCGGGGGGGCAGCATATTACATTTAAGGATCATAAAAAAAAGACATAAATCGAGAGGGAGGGGTAGATATAATGGGCAGATGCGGGGGGGGGGGTGGGGGGGTTGGATGAGATCGACGAGATCAGGCCTGTGTGAAAGAACCCCCCCCTCGTCAGGCCAGATGTTCGGCGTGCAGGTAAAAGGGAATGAAAGGCGACTGCACCCCGACAGCTGGAGGCTAGGCAGGGCGAATCGGGTCAGCCAGGAATAAGCGTCATGTGGTTGACAGACTCGCTGGTGAGCCTGAGGGGCTCACGGGGCAGCCGGAGATGTGGGAGGTGAAGTCGCTGTGCTAGGAGGCGGGAACCGGGCACCGGTGATGGTACAGAGAGAGAAGATGGAGCCATAGTTACACCGAGGAGAAGGAACCTGGATGCGGACTGGTGGCCATGGTCAATTTCCAGCAAAGGAAACCAAGAATAAAATCAAACCATAAAAGCTCCATCAAACCTGGGGATTATTCAACACCTCCCACCCGAGGAATGGAACCCAAAACCAGACCAAATAAACAGCACCCAGGTATACAGCTATATAGGCCAAGAAACCCTGGAACGACCCAATAATTCCGACGCCCCCTGCATCACAACTTTATCGAAGTCACGCGCCAACCAAGGACCGAGAAGCTGAACGCTTGGTGTTTGGCAGAGACATCATTTACGGTGGAACGAGTCTCAAGTTGGCCTCTGTTCCCGTCTAGTTAAACCAAATCTGTACTGCAGAAGGTCTGCAATATCTGGTCAGTTTGAACCTCATATGACTTCTTAACTCTCACATGCTCCTACAAGAATTATGGTACTATGAAAAAAGTCACCTGACATGTGCCTTGTATGAGAGATGTGCATGTATGAGACCCACCTTAAGGATCACATCGCCACACACAGGCAAAATACACGATGCCAGAGACACCGGATAAATGACCTGACCCAGCGCTCGGACCCAAAGCATGTGTGTTTCTCAAAGGTGAGCAAGATAGGACATGAAAAAAAGTATCTCAATGTACTTGTATTTCTGCACATAGCAAATAAAAAGCATTATCATCATCATCATCACCTTCTCAACACCACAAACCCAATTCAACAAACCCATTTGTGAACATAGGAGCCTGTCAAATAACCCCTTGTTCACTCTGGATAATATTCTCATCTCATTCTCATGTTCTCCGATCCATCAAAGCCCGGATGCATCAGTTTCCAGTGTGTCCACGTCAACTTGGAGAACACTTCATCACCACCGCCCACACGCTAACACACGCGTCACTGTCACATGCATCTCTTTCTCCCAGTGCAAATCCTCTCAAAATCTAGGATATCTTTCACTCTTCCAAATTCAAAAACCAGAAAGCTAATCAGACCAGTCACAGTCTGGTGTGACCCAGCTCTCGCGAAGGTACAGGATGTCACACGCGAAAACGGAATCACAACACGTTTCCTCTCACTTTGATTTGTCGAAAAAGAACACCTCCAGTGAGCTCTGTATCAGCCGGACCCATCAAAAGAATAATCTTTTTCTGTGTGTGTGTGTGTGTGTGTGTCATATGACAGGAACTGCAAGGTTACGGGGGGGGGGGGGGGGGGACCCGCAGGGTAAAAAAAAACGCACCCGGGGGTAGGCGGGGAACCGGG
>JABFEA020000039.1:9003613-9018298 GCA_019775915.2 Cyphomyrus plagiostoma | reverse complement strand
CCCCCCCGCCCCGCCCCCCCCCCCCCCCCCCCCCCCCCCCCCCCCCCCCCCCCCCCCCCCCCCCCCCCCCCCCCCCCAAGCGCAAGGTAATCAATATCGCTCAGCGGTGTAGGCGAGGAATCGGTAACGCAGAGGTGTCCTTAGCGGAAACTACAGCCTAGCATCAGCCACCTGTGGTGAAAAACTCACAGGGAGGACAAGTACTGGGATGGTGCGAAGTCACCACAGAAATCACGACAGCAGATGTGGGAGAGAAATAACTTTTAAACCCGTGCAAACTTCACCCACTGCTGACCATTAGCATTAAACCTGAGCTGCCAGCCCCTCAGCCATCTCAACTACAAATATAGGTTAGAAAAAACCGGGTCATTAGCAAACGGCGATAATCTTGTTTTGAGTTAGATACATAGTACTTAGGGCGTCTGACTCACATGGCTGCTGTAATGACTCAGCCCTGCACGCGCTTGTTCAAAGGGGAGTTTGAAATTTATAAGGGGGGGGCATTCACCACGGTCTGTACGCAGGACCACTTCATGTCACGCTCCTCCCATTCCAGGCGGATGATGGCGGCGCCGGATGGTGCTCAGGCAAGGTTAACAAGCAAAGGGCTCCAGAAAGAGGCAGCGGTGTCATCGGGGGGGGGAGGTTCTGCTTATCGTCATAAGCTCCTGACAGGTTTGCGAAGCAACAAGATAGCCAGTATTTTATTGTTTCCTATCTGATGAGCCAGCAGAACCAGGAAGGCTTATTTGGAGAGTGGGGGGGGCAAGTAAAATAATAAGCTTCAGACACAGAAAAATGATTTACCAAATGCAGCCTAACTATTGCTTGAGGAGGGGGCGGAGCCTACATGGCCAAGACGATCTTTGAACGAAACATGAAAAGCCGGGCCAGTAAAGACGGTGTAACGCCCTCTGCAGGCCAATCACTGCCGGCTGTCCAGCTCGCACTCTGCCAGCAGGACGTGGGCGGACGCCGCTTTCTGGCTCCAATTAAAACCCTTTTATTGGATCCAGTATCGCCATGTGGGATCTTGTGAGGGGGGGAGACGAGGGACCACCCCAGGCCGCCCCCAACGCCCCCCCTCCATCCGTCACCTTCCGTTGTTGTTGACAAAACAACGCCAGAATGCTCCAGATAAGACGCCGGGGTGGATGGAGTCGTGGCACTTAGAGGGGAAGCACGCTAGGATCAGACAGGGAAGCGCCAGTCGATGCACTCGGATTGGGTTGTTTTTCATCAGGCGGGAGCGGGAGAGCGTGCAAAGTGGGCACGCGTGGGTGTACATCCGGGTGAGCATTAGGCGTGTGCCCGCCGGTGCCAGTTAGAGGCCTCGCTCGTGTGGGCTGCCGATCTCTGCCGCATGTCGATTCCCTCTACTGAGCCGCCCCAGCCAGACGAAAAATTGCCCCCCCTTATGTCAGCAAAGCGAGAATTAAAATCTGTACCTGCAGAATCTGCTTCTCACTACCATCCGCAAAGGGAAACACCCCCGGTGGTTCTGTTGTCTCAAAGCCAGAGTGCGGTATTCCCTAGTATTCCTGACCGACCAACCGAACGGGGGATCTACCCACTATGTCTGTCAGCCATGGCAACCCAATTGACGACCGGTTCAAAGTTTAATCGAGCAGCAGCCTTGATGAGTTTATAGATGTCTTACACAGGTTGGACTTGGGTGGGTGGGGGGGGGGGGGATTTTACATGGATTTCAGCACGTCACTCAAAACTGGGGAAGAAACCAATTCAGCTTGTGGTAAAACACCCCCTTAGCTACAAGACAAAACAAAACATCGCTTAAAGCTTTTAGCAACCGATCTGCAGCCTAAAGCAGCACCTCCACCCATGATGGTGCCTCAGCGGGGGCCGCGCGTGTCTGTGGAGCCCATGGCTCTCCAGTGAAGGGCATCCAGCCCCCTCTGTAATCCCACCACTGCCGCCATCTTGCTTGTGGTTATGTTTTCAAAACAGATCCATCTTCAGAATCAGCTTGCTGGGAAAACAACCTGACAGGCCAAAGCGACTCGATACGTTGCCTCACATCCTTATGCTACATTAGGGTCTTTCAAAAGCACAAAAGATAACAGACAGTCCACGAATCCATCCATACATTCACCCAAACACTTCCGTAGGCTTCAGGGATACCAGCCAAAACCAGATCGCCACCCATAACTCAGTTACCACCATACTGCACTAAACAATCAGCCTTTAAAGAAAAGGAGACACAGTGGAATGTAAACAGACAACAGATAAAAACCACTGCCTCCGTCATACTCTCATTTTAAAATATAACTCGTTTAGGGGAGAGTACTGACTAGCCAGATGAGACAGCACACTAAATTAAACAGGGATCCCCCCCAAAAAAACCAACACAGGCAAAGTTGTAGTCATAAAAATTTATGTAGACTTAAAAATAATTATTATACTCAAAAACCCAAAGCAGTTTGAGACATTACTTATCGTAACACCACTGTGGAATTTTATAAATAGCAATAAATCCTATTTTTGGAAAAACGGCACTAAGAGTGACATATTCCTGTATGTCAAATATTACAGCGAATGTGTGTATGCAGATGATTCCACTTTGCAGTCCTACTGGGATGACACCAGCCTGGCGAGTCCACCCAGTGGCAAAGCACCCCAAAAGGGCAATTGGGGGGGGGGGGTTGGTGTAGTCTTAACTCTCACTGCCTGTCTGCTTCAGTGCTATCACTGATCAGGGCCCGGAAAGATAGGAAGAAAGGACGGAGCAGCATAAAAAACAACAGCAGTGCACCTCCAACACAGACAAGCCATGACTCGCCAAATCTCAGCCTTTAAGATAATACCCGTCCGATCCTGGAGACAGTTACGCTATGGGGCTGCTGGGGGGTCGATATCGACGTATGGAATGACAAGGTGGTGCTCAATGTCAGCAGTCTGCCGGCATGCCTCTCCTTAGCAGATCACGCTCAGTGAGGGTGACTTCCTCTGTTTTATTCTACCCATAAGCCATTTCTGCCAGTTTAATTCAGACTAAGCACCTTGGTCAAGGGCAGGACTGCAGGGGACTGAAAGCCTCTGGTCCCAAGTGCTGCAGCCCATTCGCTCGTTGTGACTCCGACTCTGATACATCGATACTTTAAAAACAAGCGTGTTCTTATTAAGAGAAGCTCTAGCTCTGTTGTGCATCTAGCACCATATCTTCTGCACCCCCACCCTCCAGAATCCTCCCACAGTCCAAAGGCAAATTTGTGCCAATGAAATTGCCCATGGCGTGCGTCCTCTGATCCAGCCTCCCGCTTAAGGTTCAATGCCCAATGTCCCCATTGACCTTGTAATGGATAAAAGGTTGGAAGATGGATGACTGGAAATACCTCAAAAAACAGCTAGTTCAAGAACTAATGTACAATAAGGTCTCTCAAATATCAGCATATATGAGAGAAGACAATCTATGTATCCAAGCAACACAGAAAGATATTCAAACACAGAAACGACCCTTGCAATTTTCTTATTACGAATATCATACTGACGTGTAATTAATTGCTTCTTTTTTTCCTGGTGATCTGAGCCATTTACAGGAAGAATCAGCCTTTGTGAAGCAATATGTGAAAGTTCAATTATATAACAGGACAGAAATGGACTTTGGATTTGCTTAACATTGGCAAAAAGGCGACAATTATAGCACGCAGCTGTCTACGAGTACTGTCACCTGAAACTGAAGCCACTGGTCACGAAAAAAACAGTAATTCACAATCAAATAAAACTTATTGTCGAATAAAACTTAATAAATGCATATAATTCCAGTTATATACACGCATGTATGTATTCCTCTATGTTTGCATGTATATGTACGATGCTACTGATCAGTTACCTATCATTATTAGCATCTTCCAAACACTTATCCAGTACAGATTGGGATAGATGGAGCTGAGCAGGGGACATCCTGCCCGGATGGGATGCCGGTCCACCACAGGATACGCGCACGCACACACACACACACACACGCTGGCAACAGAAGATTCAAAAACCTTATAGAACTGAACCAAAAAACAAAGCTTCAAATCTGAATACCATTTAAGTGACAAAAAGGCACCCCCATAAAACACACAAAATATGATTTTATGACACACACAACTTTACAGAGAAAAGATGACAGAAGCCATTGATGACTTGTTCTCAATCCTGTTGTCCTCAATCTTCCGTCAATTAAAAGTCATCTCTCCTAACACACACAAAAAAAAAAAAACTGTGCCATGTCACTGGAACACAGCATTCCGTGACTTCTCCTCCCTGTCACCATCCCTCTGAGCTGCTGATGACTGTCCCCCTCCCAGGCCGACACTACAGTCTGTGACCTGCGTACGCCGTAAGTGGCGACGTCACGATCGCACCCCAGCTCGGCAAACACCTTTATCTTGCTGACCAAATAAGGCAGAGCGTCGCGGCTGGCAGGAAAACCACGCAAGAAAATAAGCCGGACCTATTCCTAATTTCTGCGACAGAACAGAACGTCTATATCGACAGTCGCCGGTGAATCGCCGGTAATGGTTGCCGGTGAGGACTCCCTTACTGCCATCCCGATTCACTGTGCACCAGCACTGCCTCCCCCTGACTTTGCGGGTCTTAGTGCTACAGCATCGTCTGTTACACCCCCCCCCCCCCCGGGACGTAGTGGAACATACCACTATTTGGCACTCCAGGTGGCCCGGCAACAAGCCTCCATCTAACACTGCCACCCCCACCGCATCACCAGCGACAAGGAGCTGCAGCCAAACCCTTTGGCTCACAGATCTATCAGCTTCACAAATCCCAGCCCAGGGTGAGAGAATCTGACCTCTGGTGCTACTAAGTGGTGGGGAGCAGAGGCAAGTGCTGGCAACCTCTGCTGGCACACGAGGCATACGGAAGATGAAGTGCGGCACTGGAGATGGTCTGACCTCTAATACCAGAAGATAAGCGCTGGATCTGCCTTCATTGCACTGATTTCCAAGTGTGCATCACTGATGACACTCAAATTCAACTGTTTCCCTTACAAATATGCTAAATATTTTGGTGTCTGACAGCTTTGTGAGTGTGTGACAGAAAAAGCGGGGGGGTTGTTGTATACTGTTGGACAAGACATCAATGCAGGTTACATTACATACATCTACGCGGTTAAACCTTAGACGACTGCGAGTGTCTGTAACAAACGCGAAGCCCAAATATTGATATAACGACATGAATACTGCTCAATTTCAGCAGTGAATCTGCCTACAAACGCCCACACTATGCAAAAACACAGGCGAACCCGCATGGGCACGTCAATATCAATAAAGGCTGACACATAGGCACCGCCAGGATGTACGCGGCAAAAAAACGTTCCCACTTGGCCCCTCACTCATTCATCTGCCTGGCGTGCATTCCCTCTCTCTCAAACACACACACACACGAATCACAGACACCGAACAACAATCTGGACAAACGACGGAAACGCTGACCCGTGTTATACACACAAACACACACACACATACACTTTTTCACGACCGACTTGCAAACCCTCGAACTGACTCCGGCGCCCGGCTGACAGGGGGGGGGGGGGGGGGGTTAAGCAATGACACAAAACCCTACGGTAACAATTACCCGCACGAGCGCGCAGCCCCGCCGACACATTTACTCCCTTTAGCCGCTTTCTAACATTCGGGAAAATTACATTGAAGCACGAGGCAGCCGTGCGATACCGCCGACCGCGAAGGAAATCCCATTATAATTCAAACGAGCGCCTCTTATTTATTTATTTAGATACCGTATAAGGATATTTGCCAGATAGTCACTAGGACGCCCCTGTATCACCCGGTACCCTCTACTTCCCATCTGACATGTCACCGATACGGCTCTCGCGTACTGACTCTCCGGGGTGAGCCATCAGCGGCATCGGTCTGTCGGTCCACCGCTACCTTTCGGTTTACACCCCCGCTCTTAACCCCCGCGACTAAACCGGGCGATCTGAGCCTCCTTCCCCAGTCGGCAGGCCCGATGAGCAGCCTAGCGGTAGGAGGAGAAAGAAGGGGCATCGACACAGCAATAGCCACAACGGGACGAAACGATGACAGGCCGGATGCGGACGTCTTCGGTAGCCCAATATCGCTGCTCTTACCTTGGCTTTGGTAATCATGTGTGTGGCGAGTTTAACCACCGCAAAGTTCCCCTTGCCGATGGTCCGCTCCATCTCATAGTAGCCCACTCGGACTGGGGGGGGCCTGCTAGGCTGGAGGTGGCTGGAACCAGTGATGCAGCCGGTAGCCGTGGCGGATTTATGGTGGCTGATCCCGCTGGAGGTCTGTAATCGGCCCTGGGCACCCATGCCTACGGGGGCTGGTCGAGTAGAGTGCGTAATCCCGGCCGCTGTGGATCCAGCAGCACCTCCGCTCGACACAGCCGCCATCTTCTTGCCTCTCTGCGGGAACAACAAGCAGCCTTGCGGAGCGCGCAGCGCGGGCACGCCCCCGCCCTGCGTCACTGTGCGAAGGCTGTATCTCCGGAGCGCCCTCTCCAGGATGTATCCATGGCAACCATAAGCGTAACAATGACTTCATTGGGCCTGAACGCATATTGGGGTTGCCTTGGCAACCAAACTGTACCGTGAGACCAGTGAGACGAACATTGTCCTGCCATGACAACAGCAATATTCCAGCCTGTTCGCCTCTTGCCACTATTTATTACAACCCTGGTATTTCATTCCCTCTTCTCTTTCTATCCCTAGGGAACGCACCCTGCTGGTAGGAATCTTAGAGTACTGGGATTGTGCATCTCATGAACGCGCAAAAGCAGTGAAAACCGTTCACAGGCCATGCATACGCAGTGCCTGGCTAGGCGTAGGACAGAAAGCATCGATTTGTCCCATCGAATTGACAAAGATGTAATATAAAACAATACTAAAACCGTTTGGGCCAATAAGACACCTGACTACTAACGTTAGAAGCAATCGGTAAGCCATTGCTTTTAAGTAAACCCGATACCACGTAGTGCTTACCCCTGGTTTTGGTATTTAATGGGTAAATGTTATCAAGCTCTACCTGGATACCATAAGGTGTTTTGCACCATTACACAGTTAAACAAATCATGTGGTTATGAGTAGTATATACAAACCTAAGATGCTTCTTTTGCAATGTATGTGCAGATTTAAGTGGCATTGCATTTATGTATGGAGTAGTTGTATGTTATTGCATGCCCTTCCTTTTAGCCGTGTATGTTACAGTCTCTGCAGCAGTTTAAAAGTAGCACACATAAAATTAAAAACAGGCGTCATATTAAGAGTGAGATTAAGGTAGACTTTGATCCCAGGGGAAAAATCTGGGGTAATACAAAGAATTCTGGAAATTCTATATAACCAGCATATGACAGTTTACCAGTTATGTCAACACAATGGAGTATGAGTGAACATTTTTGTAGGGACACCTTTAGCTTTGGCTATTCAGCTATCAGATCTTTTTCATTATATCCGAACTCTCCCCTGCCGTATGCGAAAATGATACAGTGTAGTCAGTGACGTCATCAGCTGCATGTCAGTGATACACGGTGTGCTTCTTACACGTTTGTATTTCTAGGTTTCACATGTGTTCTTATTTAAGTATCCATCATTTATATATGTCATGCCATTATGTTTCGTAATAAAATGCATCGTTTAAGAAGAGTCATGTGTTTTGCCTTCTCGTCTTATCCAAGGCCATTTTCACTCACTCCTGCTACCCTTATAAGCAGTGTTTGTACTGGGATTGGGGTAAGGTACAATTAATTTCTACCCTGATAAGTGCGTTTTACTTTCTCCCTGCTCCTGTCAGAATGTACCGTATATATCTTTTGCATTCGTAAAACACTATGACAGATACTTACAATAAACAAAATACACCATATGTTGAATATTTATTATCATCAAAGCTATACCTGAGTAAAACCAGAATGCATCCGCTCAACAACGAAACATAATACTGATTTTTAATAATAAGCTGTATACTCTACTGTTAGCAACATCTCTTTAGTACTGAATGGTGCCATGCTCATCACTTTCCCCTGGATTTTATAATTTCTTCCTAAATGTGAAATAGTGCTGCGGCATTCTTTGCTTCTACTCAGTGGCGCCACTTAATATTGCTACAGAGCTCTACTCGAATATCTTTTTGCCGACTCATGTTTAATGTTATATTATATTTTGTAAGATACATGTTGTTAGCTGTGTTGCTTATTTGTCCTTCTAATGACATTTAAATTTAGCTTACATTCACTGACTTCGCACAGCTGATGTAAACAATTTAGGCTTCACTATAATTGAAAGAATACAGAAGTGGTGCTACTCCTATGAGCTTGTGCCACCTTACAGTAAGGCTACTGTTATAAAGGGATTATGAATGGTTTATAAGCAGGTTATTATTAGGTTGTAACACTTTGCAAATCATTACTAAACAACTATAAACAAGTTATACCACAGTTTTCTTTTTATTAATGAGTTACTACAATTTATAAGTTGTGATTTTTTTTATTGCCCACCACAAGTTGTGATTTTGACAAACATTTTATCCCATGGAACCAATTCCTCAACCCCCAACTGCTCGTTCATGATATAAGACAAGCTCATCTAATTTTGCGCTTCGGGGGAAAAACACAGAACTTCAAAAACCTCAGCGATGGAGAACTATAATTTATTTTACATACAGTGAACTGTAGTGGTCAGGGAAACTGAATCAGACTTAGTCAAATTATTTTTTTCAACATTTAAGTACACGATCATCGCATTTTACTTCAAAGAGACTCAATTATCTTAAAATATGAAAAAGCAGTTGAATATCGAAGAATAAATACAATTTTACTAAGTAGCAGTAGTGAGATCAATCAGTATTACTTATGAACGTTTCTTGAAAAAATACAAAACTTTATATCTGGATGCAGTGAAGTAATACAAACAGTATGTTTACTGTATGGCTATAGCCTATGCGGTAATTAAAGCGATGTACGAATCATACGCTCTTAGGCGCTTTCACTAAGCGACGCCTCTGGGCGCTGAAAACAAACAATTCATAGTATTTTTTTAATTCTCTGCATCGTTATAAAACATTATTTTAAAATAATAATAAAACGTGCTGTTTTCCTCCTGACGTAATTACAAGGCGGAACATCCTGCGCTGTGAGGAAGGTGATCCCTGCCTGATGGACACGCCGAAAGCGGAAGTCGCTCTGGGAAAAGGGTGTATAGCGCAGCGCAGTGAGGGAGAAAGCGGGAGGCGGGGAAGGTTTTACTCCAGGCTTGGGTATCTCTACATCCAAAACTACGATCCATATCCTCGTTATTGGGTGGGGTATTAATAATATTTCGCTTTCCGTTTTTGGTGCGCTGGGTTAAGGGAAATCGTTTGTAGGGGATAAAATTGGGGTGAGGGTAGTTCGACCGCCGCTTAACAGCATCCTCCGCTACGGATAGACCGTCACGGACTGTCTTGCGGTAAGAAATGGGGTTTCCTTCCAGCCCTCGATGGGCATCGGGGACCAGGACTCGGGTTTACCACTTGCGGACGGGTCCTTAGGTCGGCGCGTCTGAGCTCTGGCGGGTGACCTGGCTGCAGCGGCGTCTCCGACTGCAGTGATCATTGCGTGGGTGTCGCCTCGTTGCTGGGGAAGGAGAAGAAGGAGGAGGGGGAAGGGGGTGTTTGTCGTCATTAGCATTTCAATATCGTTTTTTAGATATGTGTCTTTGTGAGGCGTGATATATGCTTGTTCTATGCCCGATGGTGATTTGCCAGAAAACGCAGACAGCCGTTGCGCTTACATTTAGACTCGCTGGAAGCAGGAAACGCAGTCACCAGTGTCAGGTCGAGATGTAGATGCCGCCCCCGCTTTCCCTGCTGACATGCTCAGGATTGTCAGTGTGGGACCGGCTGCATCGCCCGTGACACGGGACCAGACGCGAGCCTTTCCAGACTGGGCCCCACTGGCAGTGACGCGCCTTATTAATCATGCGCGGCCACCATGTCCCCCCAGAAGATAATGGCAAGATTTGTTTACTAATCATAAAGTCTCCCCAAAACACACCTCCAGGTCGATACCTTTCTTGCGAATTGATGTTTCCGTCTGTTTTCCGTAAGGACTTCGTGCATCCTTATGAATATTTATTGCTGCATATCTGCATGCCAGCCGTCAGGATGAACAGTGAGGACGGGAACCCCGCTGCAGTGCCCGTTGCAGTCCAGGACACCCAGGGGGACCAGCGCTGGATGTCTCAGGTGAGTGCATGCGTGGTGGCTCTGTAAATGTCCACCTGTCAATAAATGTTGCTTAATCCATACGTACTTCTTAATAGCTATTAATAATATGCAAGCTCTTATCCTGTCATATTCATTCTGTCTGTCAATAATGTGGGCGTTTAACGAGTTGACATATAAATTATAAAATAGGTGCTTGCGTCACGAGTTAGTCCAGGATATACAGTTTAATGGGGAGGCAAAGAAAATGGAAAAAATGCTAAATTTGGCCATGGCTATGGATGCATCTGGACGGTGTGCATGTTGTGTACCTTGCTTGCTTGTGTCAGATTTGGTGACTCTGATGACGATCCTCAGACAAGTAAAGAGAGCCATCAATCCCAGTAGCACACCAGGTGATATGGGATGCTGAAATACACACTGTTTTTCAGATAAGGGACCACGGGAATAGGCTTTAGCAGTAGAGCACATTTCGATACTGCAGCCTAAAGTTATGTTAGTGTTGTAATAGTTGCATAGACATCAATATCAGGACATGTTGCATGAATGTGCAGTGTGTTTGCATTACGTGTATATGTGTTGTAGCACAACCGCTTCGTGCAGGAGTGCAAGGATGCGGAGCCTGACGTGCTGTTTGTGGGGGACTCCATGGTGCAACTCATGCAGCAGTACGAGGTGAGCATGCGTGCATGCGCGCTTGTCCGTGAGGGATGTGGGCTTGTGGCAGTGACACACCGGCCACATACCTCAAACGACGTCGGAATGAAGCACACGGGCGAAAACGGCATCCGAGGCTGCGCCTCCTTCGTTTTACGTCACGCCACAATCCGAAAGGGCGCAGAATGTGCGCGACGCAGAAGGCGAAGCAGCATACTGCGGTAAACGCGTGGGTCATTTCGGTGAAATAGATGGCAGCTTTTCTAAAATGGAAGTTGCTTGTTTTTTAGCGGCCACTGTTGATTTAACCCTAGCAGTACAGATGGGGAAACTGAGAATCTAAACGGCACTCGCAGTAACGCACTTCAGCAAAACGCAAACATTCCTGCATCGATCACAGGTGTGGAGGGAGCTGTTCTCCCCTCTCCATGCGCTCAACTTCGGCGTGGCAGGAGATACCACGTGCAATGTGCTGTGGAGGCTGCAGAATGGAGAACTACAGAACATTCGCCCCAAGGTAAGCGATGGATGAATGGATAGGTGATGAGGTGTGGACATCGTGCGGATGATGGGGCAGGGGTTGGGCAGTCACAGGATAAGGAATAACTGGGAAGAGGATGGTTTAGTGGTTGCGAAATGCTCTGATGAGGAAGTGAACGGTGGATGTTCTGTTTTGGGCAGTGTGTCGCTCTGCAGGTTAGGACCCTTTTCCCGTGATCAGAAGGTTGCCAGTTCAAATCTCATGGCTGGCATAGTGAGTTTACTGTCGAACCCTTGACCAGCATCCTTAATCCCCAGTCGCTTCATGGACTGTCTGAACCTGCTATAAATAAATAAATAAATGTAAATGAAATTAAAAGTTTAGAATTCTTAGAAAAATTTGGATAATTGTGATTTCTAACGAACAGAGTGTGTGTTAGGCCCAAGTTTGGAATATTCTTCAATGTGTACAAATGAATTTTTTTCTTCCACCATTTATTTTCAGGTGGTGGTTGTGTGGGTAGGAACCAACAATTATGAACACACCGCGGAGCAAGTAGCTGGGGGAATCTTATCCATCGTACACCTGCTCATCACACAGTTCCCGCAAGCTAAAATAGTTGTTTTGGTGAGTTTGCACAAATTGAATTTCTGCCACAGAAATGATCTTCTGTAAATTACTACTAAGTCACAAATTTGTGTCAGTGTCACATAATTTCTTGAAAATTACATTATGTGCATTAGATTAAATCATTGCAAAAAAAACAACTCAAAGTCAACAGCATCATGTTCGGGGAAAAGTTGTATATATAAATAAAATACAGAATGGCTCATGATGCACGTCTAAAAAATGGAAGCTATAAAGGGACGGGATTGGAAAATATAATTTTGCATCCCCTCACAAAACATTATATTATTGCGAAACGTTTGTGTTCTCTTGCTACCAGATTTTCAAATCACCGCAAGTTGTGCTTGTATAACAGAACATGAAGCTTAAAAATTTTGAATCCTGAATATTTGTAAGTTTTGCAAGGTAATGCAAATCTGTTAAAAAAAAAAAAAGCACACATTTTCCACCCCAGTTTCCTTAAGGGCTCCTTTCTAAAAAATATGTGAAAAGAATGATACAATTCTCAGCAGAATTCCCAGCAGAATACTTGAAAAGCTGGTTCTCAGCTTACTACTGCAGTGTCTCGGTGTGCTGATGCAAAGGGACGCTGAGGAAGATGCACAAAACGAAAGGAGAAAGGATTAGGTGCTGAAAAGTAGCAATAACAAGGACACCTTCCTTCTGTTAAAGTGACAGCTGGCAAGTGACATTAGTGTGCAATGAGGGGAGTTTAGTATGAGGTAGAAATCAGGACACCTCTGTGGATGAAGATGTACTGTTACAGACAGGCATGCACATAGCTGATTCGCAGTCGGCGTTTAAAGCAATGCGCCCAAACAGTGCAAATACATACTTATTTTACGTGCTGCTGTGCTGCTATTACAAGAAATTAGCGTTATTGTAACCTTTATACGGCTAATTCGTACTTCATCAATGTTGAAATGTTACAATACGCAGTGATTTCTTGTCAACACAAATGCACATAAATTAAGTACGTGTGCTGTTATGGCAAATTGGCGCTCGCCTCGCTTTAAACAGCAGATGCATGCTTGCGTGCCAGTTTTGTGTATACCTGGTTATAAATTATTTATCTGTTTTATTAGATAAAGAGTGGCCAATCTTATCCACAAATTGCCAGTGTATATGCAGGTTTTTGGGATAACCTTTAGCTGTTCAATCCCAGGTGTGAGGACTCTTTAGCCAATCAGTCCTCTTAATTAGGCATTTGCATGAGAACCTCCACACACTACAGCCTTTTCTGGATAAGATTGGCCACCCCTGAATTAGATGTTATCGTCTAATTTATATAACTGAGTTTTGGGTACAGGGGGCTCTCCTGATGGACACTCCCCTGTTTGTGTTCACAACATCTTGGACGTTGCTTCAGAAAGAAAAATAACCATGAAGATGCAAGCATCTTCTGTCAGAGGAAAAACATTAAAAAATTAAAAACCAAAAATAGTGACCGGATTTGGTTTCCAGATACTGGGATCCGTACAGCTTCCTGTAATATTCAATGTCACAAAAAATGTTTGGAACAAGAACGCTAATACTTTAGTAAGCTGAACCTGTAGTGAGCGTTGTAGTGATGTTTAGCATGAGAACAAAAATGCTATATATCTAGGAAAGTATTGGTTTATCGTTTTTTTTTTTCCTTCTTCACTATTTTACATCATTATGGCAGAGTGGTTTCTCTGTTAGGCCCCTGAGCAAGCCCAGTGACCCCATTAGTTCCAGGGACTGGCTGGCTGCTTTCCCAGTGGTACATCACTTTGGATCAAAGTTCCCACTAAATACAAAAATTTAAACGAAAGGATCAAACTGTTAGGAAAAATTAGTTTGGATAATTCTCTGATAATTTTGCATTTTTATGAAAAAAAAACAGCATAATGGTGTCCTATTTTCACAAATATAGATGCTCCTCAACTTAGGAAATTTCAGATATAGGAATTTAAGAGAACTGTTGAGGTCCTGTTTCCTGTCCGCAACATCAATTTCCCAGCCACCCATCAGACGGTCCACGTTATTGGTCCATCCCAGCTCCCCATCCGACGGTCCACGTTATTGTTCCATCCCAACCACCTTAATATTGAGTTTTCCAGTTCAAATCACAGAAGAGGAACTAGTGATATGCCCTAAAAAGCCATTTTATACACCTCAGTGATATTCAGCCGTGTAAATAACTTGTGTATGAAATTTTCAGTTCCTTAAGTTAACATGTAACAATGTAATAAGAATCAGCAAATTGCGTAATGTTTGTTTTTTTCCCATATGAAAAAAAATATCAATATCTAGCATCGAATGATGAAAGGACATAGTTGTTCACAGATGACTGATGTACCTGCGATGACCTTTTGAGGGTTGAGTAGCTCATTTTGTATGCCATTGTTACCAAACCACCCTCATCTCAAACCACCCAATCGCAGGGCCTTCTGCCACGGGGAGAGCGACCAAACCCACTGCGAGAGAAGAACACCTCTGTAAACGGCATCCTGCGCTCGAGCCTGGCCCGCCTGAGTGCCGCCCAGTTCCTGGACGTGGGCGGCGGCTTCGTGCATTCGGACGGCACCATATCTACAAGGGACATGTTTGACTTCCTCCACCTGACCGCCAGCGGTTACTGGGCGGTGGCGAAGCCCTTGAGCGACCTGCTGCTTCAGCTGCTGGAGGAGACTCCAGAGGAGAGGCGGGCTTCGCTCGTCTGAGATGGCGCTGTCCGAAGACGGGGGGTGG
>JABFEA020000039.1:8988147-9000683 GCA_019775915.2 Cyphomyrus plagiostoma | reverse complement strand
CCCCCCCCCCCCCCTCCCCCCCCCCCCCCCCCCCCCCCCCCCCCCCCCCCCCCCCCCCCCCCCCCCCCCCCCCCGCCACAAGGCAGGGGCAGCCAATGTCAGCCCCACTGGAGGTTAAGGGCTTTGTTCAAGGGCCAATGGACATGTGACTGGTTTGCTGAGACCTGAATGGGCAATCTTTTGCTCACAGGCACAGAGACATAGCCCACTGAGCCCCTCACAGTCCACTGCATGGTGCTTTTACAGAAGCTAACTTTCTGCAGATTTAATCTTATTTAGTTGCTGATTTGGTGCTTTCATGTGTAATTTACCGTTAATATATTTCAAGTCGGTAAACTTCAGGGTTAATCTCTGGATTTACTCATATAGCCTTTTGGTCTCAATCATCAGCTACTGTAGACAGACCGAGACGGAGAGGGATGGGTATTCGGCCGAAGAACGTGCTGAAAGTACCCTAACAGGACTATATGCCTGTATCAGGACAGTGGCATCTGCAAGAAAGGCACTTTCATGGAGGCAGCAGAATAAGGAACAAGCCGTGGGATAAAATGAAAAAAATGGACCAATGATCAGTAACAACAATCAGCCCTTTGTCTAACTTAAGTTCAGTATTTGGAGTCCAGGGCTCATATGCAAATGAGATGGTAAAACTTACAGAATGTATATCCACTTCATTCACAATGGGACCATACAAAATGAATACAACTGTGCTTTATAGCTTAAATATATATAAAAAAATAGCTAAACCATTGAAAGGCCCAGGTTAGGAATAGCATGCACAGATGGAAACCACTGATGAACTACAATTGAACCAGCAATTATGTGAATCCTTACAAGACAGGCCACAATTTACAGAGCAAAATGTGTATTTCCCTGTGTGTTTGTTGCAAAGCATTCCAAATATCCTAGGTTGATAACAGTGGAAAACACTGCAAGATATTTTACAAAGATTATGGCGCTAACAGAAGTGCGAACCACACAGGCTGGATGGATTAATTGTTAGTGCAATGGTGAAGGAAGTGATTCCTAACATCATGGCTCCTACTTCAACTCCTAATAGAGGTTGTGGTCTAATCATCTAAATTCTATCTATCTTCTGACCAGTCATTAAGGTCTGGATCTCAGGGCAACTTAGGGCACAAAGAAGGGGGACATTCTGGATAGAACACAAGTCCATTACAGGTTACATGCGACGACACACACCCAACTACAATATACCACTTATACTAAATGCACATCTATGCACTGTGGCGGAACACAGAGTACATCGCATTTATCACATGATTTTGTCCAAGGTGACATGCAAGTCAGAATCAGAGAGCTGGGTCAACCAGTGTCCCTCGTGCAATTGTGGTTAAGGGTCTCGCTCAAGGGCCCAGTGGTGACATCACTTTGCCAGCTACAGAATTTGAACTGGTGACCTTCTTATCACTGGATCAATGTTCTAACCCAAGAGCCACTCAGTGGGAAACGAGTGTGGATCCCATCCTTGCGTTGTTTATGTGGAATTTATATGTTTTTCTTAATCATGTGGAATCCTCATACAGAGTTAAGACATACAGTGAAATAAATTGGTCTCTCTGAACCGACCTTAGTTTGCATGTATTTATGGTTGTGCTCTGTGATGGACTCGCATCCCATGCAGGATGTCACCAGCCTTGCGCCTTGTCCTTCAGTCCTTCCCACGAACCTGCACAGAATAAGGAGTCAGAAGAAAGGCAAAGACCTGTGCTCCTCTTGGTCATGCCGACGAAAAATGATTTGAATGCAACGTAGCGTAGGCTATGGAAAATAAAAGATGATTTGGTTTAACTTGTTTTCATTAAATCTGTAGTATTCTTGTAACATCCTTACATCGAACAGTTTAAGTGTCGACAAACAAACATCTTTTCCCACGACAAGAGCCATCCCTCGGTAAGAGCTTGACTACGTCCCTCACCACCGGTCCGGTGGGGATGACGTCACCGCGCCGCTTGATTTGTTTACAGCACTCTTGTGGTCGACAGAGGGCGCTGCTGAGCTACACGGATTTAACCCAAACTGTGCAATTCAATCCGACGAAATAAGTCAGGTGCGCGTGCTCGAGCCCGCAGGAATGTAGACGGTACCGATTACGGTTTTGGTCGTGGGACGGTACTCTCTGTTTGTGTTTTTAAAGAACAGAGCTTATATTTTCAGTGGAGGAGACTGAACCCAGATCCAGCCCCGTGATCTTACGGTGCCTTTTGACAGACAGTGTCAGTGTTTATACGCGCCGCTATCGCTAACTAGGACATTGTGTGTTAAAGAAAGCACCGACTCGGGTCAGTCGGTAGAGCCGTGCACCGCGAAATCGACAAGTGCAGAGACATTTCGGGAGGATGACAGGAGGGAGGCGTACGGTTCTCCTCCCGATTGTGGCGCCGCTTGTTGCCACGGAGGGAGCGTAGATACGCGGCCGAGGAGCCGCCGATCGCGGCGCAGGGAGACTCGTTGGGCTATCATGCGCTGTATCCGATGCGGAAGGTGGGTCCGAGGTCCTAGGAGGTAACAAAGTGCCAGTCATGCCCATCTTTGTGCTTCGTGGCTGCTTGTGGGACTCCTTAGCTAGGCTGTAGGGGCAAGCAGCTGCTACCAGCTAGCCTTCTGGCTGAACCAGTATACCAACGTTTACATTGTGATAATTTCTTTCAAAACTGGGTTTTCAGGTCTGATTTTTATGTATTTTTTTTGCAAGACGTCAAACATATAGAGGTATCGGGAGATATTCGCGCCGCAAAGCGTAACAAGTAAGCACAGCCACCGTAAACAGATCGATCAGCCGACGGGGAGGATGCGGAGCCGGCGGAAGCCTGGCCCGGCTTGGCCGGGTTGCGGAGCCGGACTCGTGGTGCTGTGCCTGTGTGTGGCACCTTATGGGGCCTCCGCTGTTGTCGGCGAAACCAAGACAGTGTACCAGAGAGATGCAGAGTTCGATGTTACCTACAACGACACGGTGACCAGCGACATCCAGACGATCTACGCCTTTAATCACACTGTGTCTCGCAACAAGGTAACGATTTTAGGTGTTTATGCTTTGTTGTAACACTCACGCAAACATGTTTACTAAAAATGATATTATAGACAGGAAACAATTGCAAATGCTTTTATACATTCGGGTGTAATGGTGGCGATCTTGTTTACATTATCCATCTGGAGTGTATTTGTTCATTGTTAGCTTTGTTACTTCTTGTGGAATTCCCGGTGGTCATTCCACTCACAATGTTATTGTAGACATGGATATGAAAACCTTTTCAGGTGTTTTACTGACGTGTCCAGTTATTGTGTCTGATAGGTGAATATGGATTGAAATGTTTGTCGTATTTCCCATCAGACAGAGGGGGTGAGGGTGTCGGTGAACGTGCAGTCGGAGCAGGTGGACAGCCCCATCCTCTTCGTGGTCAGGCAGAAGCAAGCAGTGGTCTCCTTCCAGGTCCCTCTCGTTCTACGTGGCCTGTGAGTTCAGATATCTGTTTGGCATGGTCTGTGAGATGGGTGGAGTTTGCGTCACCGTGGGTCCAAACGACATCCCAGGCTAAGGGATCAGTCTGCAGCTATATAGACCCGAGTACAAAGACTAGAGACGCCCTATGGCTGATTCTGCTGGTGACATCACCTTTTGAGGAGTCTCGGTAGACTTTGTTATCTCATTTATCTCCATTGTCACGATCGACTTGAGGGACTGATTTCATTGATTTTTTTTTTTTTTTTTTGTAGCAGAAAGACCGCACAGGACTTTCAGCTTGGTACTGATGTGGTCAAGTCCGGCAGGTGGAATTCCTGCCTGTGATAGATGGGCGGCACCCTTGTCCATGTTAATGTGCGAAAATGTGAAAAAGAATGAGTCGCTTCTAGTGGGATCCCTAGTGGGACTTCCTGTAGGATAGTGCTGGGGGGGGGGATTTCTTCCAGGGCTGGCTTTACCTTTTCGGGGGCCCTTGGCAAAGCTTTATTTAGGACTCCCCCCACCCCCACCAAGAAAACTGATCACTTCCTCCGCAGCACAGTTACTTAGCCTATAGCTGAGGCAACCTTCATTTCCTTACACCTAGAGGAAGCACAGAGTTACACACTCTGAGCAGAAACGACATATAACCCTAAATATAAAGAAGCATGGAAGGGCTTTGAACTGGGGTTTCATTCTTATTATTTTTTGTTCCTCTTCTCTTTTCCCCAGTTTTGTTCACCATTTTGTTTAAGTGGTGTAATAATGGATTGACACAGTCCCATCAAGGGCCTTGGGGTGGCTCTGTTTCGAAAGGCGCTTTATAAAAAATAAATTGGATTGAATCTCCAGTGCAGGGCGTATGCGGGTCTAAGCGATGAATTAATAATTCATAACTACAACATTGTACCTGCAGTAATTTTTTTTGTCTTTCATATTTAAGATTAAGAAAATTTTGCCGCCTGCATTTTTTAAATACTTTATTATCTCTTTGTTTATTTTTTTTTTCGGGGGGGGAGTTTCTTGTAATACAGTTAGACAACAAAAAATTCCCCCTGGGCAATCAGCCGCAACATTCCGTCATGCCTTAAATAATCTGTAATGGTCTTGGCCTCCAGTCAAGTTCTTGGCTATGATTACTAAAGCGCAGGTCAGAATTCCTCCCCGACTTGCTCAACTCTGGAGAGTACTTTACGCGTTCAGTGACCACTCATGCCACATGGAGAACTTTTGGACTTCCTCAAAGGGGAAACTGACACGCTGTGATGTTGTTAGACATACAAATGGGTGTAAGACCTGAAGTTCTGTTTGCTTGGAGATTTGCTGCCGCCGGTTTTATGTGTTTGCTTGTGGTTGCTCATGTGAGACTAACCCTTAAGGCGAATGAGCCTACATTTGTGTGTCTTGAATCTGTCACATGTCCCGGACTTGAGTGTCATATCAACAGCTGGATATGACATTCGTATTAAGGTCTCAGTCCTGCCCCCTGCTGCCCGAACAGGGAGGCTCCATGGTGTAACTGCGTATTGTGTCCCCTCTGGCGTCTTGCAATTCTGATTTTGTACCCCACCCCGTCTGATGCCCAGATACCAGCGGAAGTACTCCTACACCCACGTGGGCCGGACCCTGTGCCAGCCGCCCACGCGTGCCGCCAGTGAGGTGCAGTTCTTCTTCGTTGACGTGTCCACGCTGTCGAGCCGAGGCGTGAACTACCAGCTGCGGGTCAGCCGTGTGGAGAGCTTCACGCTGCAGTGAGTCGCGACCCACACCTGCTGCTGATGCACCAAGAGACATTCAAGCACTCTGTGGGCCTGTGATGGATGAATGGATGGATGGAAGGAATACAAGAATGAAAATGATGGCAAAGCAAGACAGTGAATTAGACCAGAGGGAGATTAATGAACTTTTTTTTCCTCTAGGACGGACACGAAGTTCAGTTTTGTTGCAACTCCATCCCAGCCTCAGGTAAAACCCCTGAGAGGCCACTGCACAGTCAGCAGTCCAGCGCTCCGTGTGGTCAAACACAGCATTGCACATATACACGCAGACGTCATTGCCAACCAGTTGGTTCGTCTCAATACCAAATCACCAACAGGGTTTGCATGATTTCACGTTTCCTTGTTATGAAATCGGCAGTTTACTAATACCTCAGTTCTGATATTTAGTAAGGCGTGACCCAAAGCTCTGCCCAAGTTTATGGCTCGGAGATATGGGGTATGCCTGGATTCTTCCGGGCTTCCATGTCACCAGGTGTGAAGTCGAAGTCCGGCAGGGGTGATTTGAGCAATAATGCTGAACAAAAGCTTATCAAATGAGTAACAATATGTTTCTCTGGGCCCTATATGTGTTTGTTTCTGAGATGTAGAGAAAATACTGGCAGATATGGGCTTTGGGATTAACTGCTTGTGTTTGTAGAAGAATCACCAGCTGGCATCTAGCGTGCCATTGTGTGTCTGGCAAGGCAGTAATCTGAATACAGCACTAGCTGTGAGGCGTCCTGTTTCGTCCCTGTGCTGACAGAACTTGTGCGTATGTGTGAGACAATGAGCCGAATAAATTGAAACGTTTGATCCTTTGCATGCTAAAACTCCCTCTCTTTACTGTTTGGCTTGTCTTTTGTCCAGTACTTTAAGTACGTGTTCCCCGATGGAGTGGACTCTGTCATAGTCAAGGTCAATTCCCAGATGACTTTTCCCTGCTCCGTCATGTCGATCCAGGACATCTTGGTAAGAAATGCATTCGGTCTGTTTTATCAGACATCTACCGTATCACACACGCCATCTGTGTGAAAAATATTTTGTTTACTAAAGGTCTCTCCACTGATCTATTTGTGTTGTGTCAGAAGCTTAAAGGTGTGATTCGAGAGGTGCAGCTAATCCTACATTTTAGTGCTGGCAGATTTCTGTGTTTATTGCAAAATGCCTGGCTGTTTACTAAAGGAAGGCTGCAGGAGCGCTGACTTGCCACAAGAGGGTGCATTTTGCCGCGCACATATTACTTTTAGCACAGAAGGACAGTAGTGAAAGGTGGCGTATTGTTTTCGATGGGGATGAATACCTCTGTGACCCGTCTGTCTCACAGTGTCCAGTGTATGATCTGGACAACAACGTGGCTTTTATCGGGATGTACCAGACCATGACCAAAACGGCCGCCATTACAGTTCAGGTAATGAGCCCGAGTCAGTGGCAGCGTCGGGTCTGCTGTCCCGATACACCAGCGTAATGGCGCGAGGGAACCTCCTTCCTCTGACACATTCTTCTTCTGTCTGTAGAGGAAGGACTTCCCCAGCAACAGCTTCTACGTGGTCGTTGTGGTGAAGACCGAGGACGAAGCCTGTGGGGGCCCCTTGCGTTTCTATCCCCTCCGGCCCGGTGAGTACGGTCTTCACCCTGCCTCTGTTTGTCACAAAATCCCAATAAAGTGTAAGATATCCGCAATACCGGTGTGGTACAATAACGGGTCAAAAGGGACAGACTCCGCATTAGACGGCGTCAATGTTTCCCAACCCGGTGCACAGGGATGCTCAGATTGTCCATGTTTTTGCTCCCTCCCAAATCCCAACCTGGCCCTTTGAGGAGAAGATTGCCTAACCCTAACCTTGATGGATTTTTTTTTTTATTTAACTCTCCCCTCTCTCCCCCTCTTTCCAGATGAGCTGATCGATGCTGGAAATCGGAGTAAAACCTTGGATGTCGTCGTCTCCCCCGCAATCAAATGTAAGCAGGAAGGTGACATCAGTGTACGGTGAGGCTTCTCATGTTGACGTCTAGCGCTCTGACTCTTTTTTTTTTTCCCCCCTCACCCCCCGTTCCGTCTTTTTTGCAGCGGAGGTCTACGTCATGGGCATGCTCTTCTGCCTGGGCATCTTCCTGTCCTTCTACGTTAGCACCTTCCTGGTGGCCTGTGTGGAAAACAAGAGGTCAGCGGCCGTCGGCGCATGTTGCCCCCCCTGCCTCGGTCCACTGCAACGCGTTGTCCTCCTCCTTAGCCTTTGCCATGTCTCCCCCCCAGAACGCACAAACGGAGGGAGGGGCTGCTGAGCACCCCGGCAGCGTCGCCGGCGGAGACAGGTATCCTAGCGAGATCGTGACAGTGTGCCGGATGTTCTACGCACCAGAAAGAAGAATTCGGTGTATATAGCTTGATAGACCCTGTCCACACTGTGCTTGAGTGACTGTATAACAATCAATGAAGCATATTATTCCAAATGTAATGTGTTTTTTGTTTCCTCCCTGCTTTTGTTGTAACGTTGTGGCTTAGCTTCTCTGCTCGGTAAGGACTGAGTGTAAGAAAATTGTGCATTTCTCCCGTCGCCATTTTCCATTCTCTGCACGTACAGTGCTGCTTAAGAGTGTACTATAGTCTTGCCCACGTGCGTATTTCTGTGTAAACGTGCCTATCTCTGAAACATCCATTGAAGTCACCCGCACTCTAAGACTAATACCTTAACAGACACCAGGAAGCTGATTCGTGGATCCTGGTCCTCTGTCATTTCTCTGTATTTGATAAGCAACTGAACATCCAGTGATGTTAAAATTTTCTAATGTGACAGCATCATGATTTTTATTTATGTTTTTATTGTTAGAGGCAAATAATAGCCAAGAATTTTGGCTTATGGTGTATTTGTATAACGCTGTACCTTTCAGTGCTGAATGGAGATGAATCTGTCTGATTGGCGTTGTCAGGACAGAGTTCACATAGAAGTTTGCCGTAAATCAAAGCTTAAAATGTATCATTATTGTTGTCACTGTTTAAATGAATTTCCCTAATGGCAAAATTAGTACTGCTTACTAGTTCTGTGTTGTGTGATTTAGATTTACGATGGCAAGATTTGCCTGTAAGCCTCCATCAAATATAGAAGTGATGAAAACATGATTGGATGTTCGCCAACAGGGGTTACCATAGCGCGGGGACCTCTTCTCTGTTAACTCTATTGTTACTTCTTATTCTACTGCCCCCTAACTTGTTGGGGGACTCCTAACAAGCTAGCGTCTTTCCGTCATTAACAGTGTCACTGACTAACCCAGGGGTGCCCAGTCTTATCCACAAAGGGCCGATGTGTATGCAGGTTTTTGGGATAACCTGTAGGTCAGCTGTTCAAACCCAGGTGTGAGGACTCTTCAGCCAAGCAGTCCTCTAATTAGTGATCTAATTAGGGAGTTGCAGTGAAAACCCGCATACACACCGGCACTTTGCGGATAAGATTGCCCAGCCCTGGACTAACCTATTAATTATGCCAGTGGTTCTCAAACTTTTTGCACCGCATTCCAGCTCCAGGAAATATTACGCTCACCGCATGCCACCATTATAACTCGCTTTAAAATACAGAGATACCGCCATATACCACCAGAGGGAGCCGGTATGCGTGCCATAGTTTGAGAACCACTGAATTATGGGCATGTACTGTCTGTCTGTGGCTCTAAGCCTCGTTTCTCTGCAGGTAAGGGTCTGACCCCCGGATCCCCCTATGAGTATGGATCTATTGGTGAGTTACGGGTGCACACACCTCTATGACCGCAGCAGTCGTCCTACCTGTGCTTTTATGTGATTTTTTTTTTTTTGCCCCCTCATTGAAAACTGAAAGCTAAAAGTCATGTGACCCTTGTTTTGAACTACAGTGACACTCTGTCTGTCCTCCTGTTCTCCACAAGCAGACAACAGCAGTCTACTAAGTTCGGAGCCCATTACAGACAGCGTAGGGTCGACCGACGCCAACTATGGATACATGGGTACGGAACTGCAACACACATCTGTCCAAGCACTGAGGGACATCGGTTAGGAAACCTTAAGTCTTAAATTCTAAGGATGCAGGTTCATATACGAAGCGATTTGTTAATGATGCCTTGGAAGGAAGTTTTACTGCAAATATTGACAATCTGTCCATCTGCAAATATCTACAGTCTACAACAGAATACAGAGGCTCCCTGGGTTACGATGGGGTTACTTTCTGATAAGCCTGTCGTAAGGTGAAAATGCATTTTAATACAGTACACCTAACGTAACAGACATCATAGCCTAGCCTGTCTTAAACATGCGTAAAAACATGCGGAAACTTACATTAGCTTACAGTTGGGAAGAATAATTAACACAGAGCCTATTTTATAATAAAGTCTCATGTAACTTATTGAGCTGAATAATCATGCTCATTGTAAAGTCGAAATATCGTAACATGGGCCATCATAACCTGAAAATAACATTTAAACTGGCTTTATTAAAGCACAAATGTAAGCTGTGTGTGGGAAGCCGCTTGGCATAAAGGTGCTTAGCTAAAGCATCTGCAGCTGATTGGTTCATTTCTGTCATTTGTCAGGACGGGAGCCTTTCAAGCGCAGATCACTCGCCACAGTCTTCCACTTAGCCGTCCGCATTGGTGACATTAACTGTCGATCGCGTTCTTTCCCTCACTCCTGCGAATCAGCACTGTGCCTTTGATTGCCTGATGTATGAATCGATAATGAATTGTAATGGTAAAGAACGACGGTGTATATTCCCACTGTTCTCAGCCCTGGGACTGGTGTAAGACTCTATGCTGGATTTTATTCCAAATGTACCCTGTTTTAATGAGATTTGTTGGCCTGTTACAAACTAGTTGTCGCTGATTGGAAAAAAAATGAACATAAACTAATCTTTAAAAGCAGTGTTATAGGTCTATGAAACTGGTCTTGATCTGTTCATTCAACAATTGGATCCCTTATTAATGAACTGTTCTAAACCAATTTTTAGACTTTAATTTAGCCTGGTGTTTTTTAGAGTAAAATACTCTAATAATTTTTTAATTATTTTTGAGGAGTATTTTTGTCCCAGCATATCAGAGGGAGCTCAATGTTAATCAAATTATCTTCCAAATCCAGCTTGCCAAATTGACCTATTTTCAGGCTTCAGTTGGCGTGAATCAGGCATGCAGAGTCATACACGAGCACTTGTGAACAGGGATGTAATTCTGAAAAAGGCCTTGACGATGTGGAATTTTTTTTCACTGCACGAGTCAAGAAGGAAACAAAAATGCCTGTTTTAAATTGATCCTCCCTCATCTGAGAATCACTCTCGATGTTGAAAATCCAGAAATCGGCAGCCGGGCTTCATGCCCTCCGTCCACACGGACCCTCCGGTCTCACTGGTGATCTTCCTCTTTGCCAGAACGTTCTCTGGACAGCGTGGGGCGCTGCAGGCAGGAGTCGCTCAGCTCTGTGGAGGAGGATGATTACGACATTCTAGCCGACATCGACTCCGACAAAAACATCGTCCGCACCAAGGTCCTTGCCCGTCCTCCATCTGTGTTTGCGGAAACGGCGACATGGTAATACGGTCTTTCCCCAATCCGGTCCTCGGGAACTTGCAGGCAGTCCATGTTTTTGCTCCCTCCCAGCTCCTGGTAGGGGAGCGAAAACGTGAACTCTCTGCTGCTTCCTGAGACCCGAATTGGGAAACACTGATGTATTATATATTCCTGAAGACGGCCAGTGCCCGTCTAACTCTGAGAATGAGCCAATGAAAGGGGTCACTAGTGTTGTTAATGGCCTGTAAGTTTTTCTAAATGTGTAAAATCAAAGTAGTATACTAAAGAAATGACCACCAAGGCGGGCTAATTAAAATATCAACACTGTGGTCCTGTTGATGGTTGAGGTTCCAATAAGAACATATTAAAACATTAATTAAGGTGCAGTTATTATAACTAGAATTAGCATAACTGAATGGTTAACACACACACTAATGAGATTAATTGCCTTGCCTCTGCATTGGTCACCAAACATCCAGGCATGAAAGGGTGAAACTCATCAACGCAGTAAAGTGTGTTGAGTTGAGAACCACAGCAAATGCGTTTTGTCTCCCCACTTTTCCAGAAGTTTCTCTGTGTGTCTGATCTGGCTCGTAAGGACAAGAGGGTTCTGAATAAAAAGTACCAGATCTACTTCTGGTAAGGAACCTGGGATTCTGACTGCGTACAAGTTCCAATTTTGAGTGAGAGTTATAAATCCGTTACGAACCCTGATGCTAAAATCTGCGTAATGTGAATTGTGTTAAATGATTATTATTATATTAATCATAATGACAATAATATTAATGGTGGTCAGTGAACTTGTTTATCTGGGAACACTGTTAGCTTTGAAGCCCTAGAAGCATGAGCTTCATTTACGTGACTGTTTTTGTCACCAGGAACATCGCCACGATTGCAGTCTTCTACGCCCTTCCTGTGATCCAGCTGGTCATCACATATCAGACGGTATCCCTCGCTTCTCCCCCCAGCTCCCACAGTGCTTTACACATGAGTGATGTGGTCGGGCTTGCAGTGGCTGACTACTGAACTGTATTTGGCTTAGTATGTTGCACGTGGACCCTATACTACTCACTGATCGCAGCAGTGCCGGCCTGCTCCTTTGTGTTTGTGATCGACAGGTGGTGAATGTGACGGGAAACCAAGACATCTGCTACTACAACTTCCTCTGTGCGCATCCCCTGGGAGCTTTGAGGTCAGGTCTGTGTGTCTCACTGCGTGTGATGTGAACAATGTAAACTGCAGGCAATCTCACTAAAAAGAGGCCTGCATCTTCCCCATGCACTGCCAGTTAACCCTAGCACCGTCCTTATCTGCTTTGTTTTAAGAGTATTTATAAGCAAACAGATATTTATATGTGTATTTTGGGAGTTTGGGAGTTGTTCTGTTATACAGTGGTACCTCGGTTTTCGAAGTGACTAGAACTCGAATTTCTTGGAAGTTGAACAAACCAGTTTAACCTAGAACTCCATCTGAATATCAGAAGTTGAACCGTGAACGCTGACCTAATATATATCGTACGTGCCTGGAAATGAGTCATACTACAATGCAATTCTTACTTGAATGCCTTCTTCACAGACTGGACAATTAGCCAAATGAAGCAGCGCAACATTACAGTAACTAACAATAAATAAACCACTAACTTATATGTACTATTAGAGCATTTGGTTTGGTCGCCATATCTTAAAAAGGACATTGCGGTCTTTAGAAAAGGTGCAGCGCGGGGCCACAAGAATGATTCCTGGTCTTAGAGGAATGTCATACGAGGAAAGGTTAGTTGAGCTAAATCTGTTCAGCCTC
>JABFEA020000039.1:8945392-8970951 GCA_019775915.2 Cyphomyrus plagiostoma | reverse complement strand
GATGGATGGATCATCCATTTTATATCACTATTTTTATTGATAAAGTTTAGGTTTAAGCTCTGTTACGGTAAATTCTTCTCTGAGCCTCATTGGATCGCTTTGCTAAAGTCTTCTGTATCTGGACTGCACAGTCGTGTTCTACATCACAGCCTACAGGCCACAAGCCACAAGTACCCCTATAGCACGTACCACTTGAGTCATCTGATGAACTTGGGTGGGCCAGACACCATTGTTCCAGTCATTTGACCCTTTAGTCTGGGTTTCTGGAGTTGGGATGAAGCGGAATCAATGGTCTGGTACTTTGAGTATTCACATTAAGATGTCTACGGAGCGCATGCATCGGTAACCCTATAGATGACTTTCTTCTGGCTGGGGAATGCGTGTGTTTGTGGGATAAGATTTTTTAGTGTGCCAGTGTTATAATACTGTGGATTTTTCTGCAACAGAAAGCCAGGCCGCTGGCACTTTGTGTGTAAGTTTGTGCGGAGAAAAAATCACCATGACAGCCTCGCTATTGTAGTGCTACAGATTGTGTAAGATCCTGAATCACCAGTGTGTGCTAATTAGCAACATTCTTCAGGATTAGACTGCCAATTAATGAGCAGAGAACCACTGTGAATGTGTGTGTACTTGCATCGTGGTATGGGATCGTGTCTCTGAGTCAGAGTGTCTGTGCAGTTAGTTGGAACTCGTGAGATATGCTTTAAAGGACATTATTCCTTATACTCATACCTTCAAAATACTGCTACCAATATGAGCATGTCTGTTTCTGTGCCTGTGTTTGTGTCTATGTCTGTGTCTGTGTCTGTGTTTGTGCCTGTGTTTGTGTCTACGTCTGTGCCTGTGTCTGTGTTTGTGCCTGTGTTTGTGTCTATACCTGTGCCTGTGTCTGTGCTTGTGTCTATGCCTGTGCTTGTGTCTGTGCCTGTGTGTGTGTGAGTCAGTGAGTAAAACTGTGGCTTAAAATTTTGTGTTAAATTGACCATACAACCATAGTCTTATATCTGATTAAGTGTACAATACAGCCATTGCCAACGGAAAATACTTAAAGACTCTTAAGATAAATATAATGTATTTTTCATTATTTTGTTTTTCATTCATGGTTACACACCAACATGCACACACCAGGGAATTTCAGTCGTTATTTTCTCTCTCATTTTATATACTACACAAATATTGCTTGTTTCCACTTATCAATCCATCCATCTATTCATTTTTCAGCGACTTATCCTACACCACTGATTCAGTTAATTAGTCGATTTGCACTTTGCTTAAATGTATGTGTGTTTCCAGTGAGACTGAAGTCCCTTTGTCTCCATGTTCAGTGTGTGCGCGTGTTTGTCACAGCATGTGGCGTTCGGTACCATCGTGTGCGTTAGAGAGGCACGTGTCAGCGTGTGGCTGGGGATTAGCATGGCTAAAGCCTGTTGCTCCACTTCCTTGATTACTCTTGTGTCTGCACTGCTGTCTGCTGCCATATGGGCAGGGGGGGGGGATTTGGGGGGTCCTGGACTGCATCTAGAACTGGTCAGATGCTGGCTCACCCCTGCCCCGATGGCCTCACTGCCACCCCTACCAAACAGTCCACCAACCCCAGAGATTTTGTCATTGCAGAAGAATGCACACGGAGATAATGACCACACAAGAGGACGGTCACATTGCTCCAATACCAGACAAGCCCATCACCATAAAGGCATCTAACCAACTTCACTTGTTTGAACAACTACTTGCCCTTAATAAATCACAACAATAATATTAGCAATAACTCATCCATCCATTTTCTGTAACCGCTTGTCCTATTCAGGGCCTTGGGGAGTCTGCAGCGTATCCCAGAGGAAATGATGGTGATGATATAGCTTGGTCTTCTGCACGTAGCTTTAAACTTCAACAAGACAACAATGCTTTTTGAAAGAAACACAATAAAACGATCACATGTGCTCAGCTCCTCTGTCTATAAAATAAAAAGTACTACTAAGGCAAAACAATACAACCACATTCCTAATATATTCCACCTCAGTTCTCTACTCCAATACTGTGAAAGCAACCCTGTGGATTTTGTTGAATGTATTAATGTGGACAGAGAAGATTCCTTATGGAGATCTTCTAGCCTGGTGTCTTACAATGTCATTACAAAGAAACCAAAGAAAATGTGCCTTACAGAGGGAGTACATTCATTATGTGCTCTGAAGTGTCCAGCCGGAAAACCGAGTTACAAATTTTTAACCAAAGTCAATTGTTTAAAATAAACACTATCAACATTTTCAATATGTTCCCAGTACATAGTGTGTTAAATTTTTGTTTCTGTCAGAAATAACAATAATGTCTCTACAGCCAGCATAATTTTCACAAAAAAAAATACAGGCTAAATATAGCGACACTCTACAAAAGTAAAAGGTAGCAGTCTGGTTAAAAAAATCCACCATTCGTTTAAAAACAGGGAAGAGCACTATTAATATAAGTGAACACTGCAATCAAATTAGTACATACTAAATGTCCCACCCCCACCACCCCATCTGCAGCCTGCGCTCCCCCCACCCCTCCCTCACCTGTCCTCACTCATATTCCCCCCCCACACCACTCTGTTCCACCTCGGCCTCCTCAACACCCAAAAAACTCTAAAGTCAGGCAGCACCCTCTTCCACACCGGTGACGGAGCCTATCCACCTATCTTCACTTCCCTTCACACCTCTGCACCACATCTTTCCACATCTCCACATCCTCGCTTTGACCTGCCGGTCTGCCTCACTCTCAGCTCTCACGTCGCCTCTCTGGCGCCGCACTCGTTTCTGTCCCTCTTGCCTTCTTTCTGCAGCAGTCCTCCCGCGCCTCGGTCTTGCCGTCTACTTCCCGCTCTGGCACTTTCCCAGGCTGCCAGCCACCTCCCTCTGTCCCCTCTTCCTCTACTACACTGGCAGCGAACCACCCGTTCCTCTGTTTATCCCGAGGTAAGTTACTTACTTTTCAGATAAAGCATATTATGATAAATCGGCTGAACTCGCTCACTGCGTGTGTGAGACAGTGGGTGTGCATAGTGTAAACCCGTTGTCTATGTGGGAACCAGAATGGTGTCCATGTAAATTGGGGCAGTGTTTCCCAACCAAGTCCACATTTTTGCTCCCTGGTGTGAGGCAACAGTGCTAACCACTGCACCACCATGCCGCCCCATAAAATGGATGATCAAGTTTGGAAGTCTTTAAATGGCAAGAAAAGGAGCAAAGGTGAAGCAGAGACTTAGATTGGAGAAAATGAAGAAGTAGGATGTCCGACAGGATCCTTTCCTAGAGATTTATGAATAGACAGTCCATATTTTTGCTCCCTCCCAGCTCCCAATAGGCCCATACCATGTATTCAGAGTTGCTGATTGGCTGGGAGCTGGAGGAGAGCAAAAACATGGATTGTCTGCGGGTCCCCGAGAAGCGGGTAGGGAAACAGTGACCTAGAGAGCATTGGGCCTGGGAGCTGAGCATTCAACAGAATTAACCCTCCCTATCATCCAGAGGACAGGTATTACTTCCAAGTTTGGCCTCACAAGCAGTGATGTTCTTGTGACTATAATCTAACTCTGCAGAGTCAGTGTTCATACTCCATACTTCATACTCCATACTTCACTACGAGTTACCCCTGCCCACTTTCATGGCAGTCCCACACTGTGTTTCCATAAGTGTCCCATTTCTTGTCACTTGTCTTGAGCTAATGGGGACAGTGTGATGACCCACTCGGTCCTGCTAAAAGACCATCTCTTTCTACCTTCAGTGGAGGGACCCAGCTTTGAGCCTTACCATAGTGTTGTCTCAATATACACTATATGAAATAAAGTACTGTGACACACATCTTAATTGTTGAATTCAGATGTTTCATTCAGATGTTTCATTCAGACCCAGTGCCACAGGTGTATAAAATGAAGCACCTAGGCATCCAGTCAGGTTAACAAACATTTGTGGAAGAATGGGTCATTCTGAAGAGCTCAGTGAATTCAAGCGTGGTACTGTCATATGATGCCACCTTTGTGATAAGTCAGTTTATGAAATTTCTTTCCTGCTAGATATTCCATAGTCAACCGGAAGTGATATTACTGCAAAGTGGAAGCATTTAGGAAGAACAGGTAGGAAGACCATATGAAGTAACAGAATGGGTTCACTGAGTGCTTAGGTGTGTAGTGTGGGGGAAAAAAAAAAACGCCAATGATCTCATTAACTGCAGATTTCCAGACTTCCTCTGGCTTTAAGTCCAGCACAAAATCTGTGCACCGGAAGCTTCATGGAACAGCCTTCCCCGGCCAAGCAGCTGCATGCAAGTATCACCAAGCACAATGGCAAGCACTGGATGCAGTGATGTAAAGCATGTCGCCACTGGACTCTGGAGCAGTGGAAACGTGCTCTGTAGAGTGACAAATCATCCTTCTCTGCTTGCCAGTCTGATGGACAAGTTTGGGTGTGGCGGGTGCCAGGATAACATTACCTGTCTGACTGTAAATTTTGGTGGAGGAAGGATAATGGTATGGGGTTGTTCTCCAGGGGTTAAGCTGGGCCCCTTAGTTCCAGTGAAGGGAACACTCAATGTTTCAGCATACACATAATTGTACATATTAAAGGACCCTTGTAAAGTGCTGGGTCCCCCCGCCCTCGAATCTGCCCTGGTATCCATGTCCCTACTGCACCCTAGAACATAACCACAGACTTCTGGTGTTCTATGGTTCTACAGTGACTCAGCCATTCCAAGACACTGAATCCCACATCCTAACATTCTTCAGCATTGCCCAATGGCTTCCAAGAATAAATATCTGAAATCTGTACACACATAAATAAAAAGGAGAATGTTATTTTTCTCATGGGACTGATTATCAATGTGATTAAATAAAGATTTCATACAGTTTTTTTTAAAGAACTTTGATCCAAGAAACAGAATTATTTGTTCTGATAATATGTTTGCATGAATAGAGAACACAGTGAAACAGCAGGTGTCTGTATTACATTGTTTGTTTTGATCTAGCTCGTCTGTGTGTTTTTCAGACCCTGTGCTTGTGTGTTCGAATTTATGTGAGATTAGATACAGTAAAGCCTCTTATTTGCTTGCCATGACCTTGATTTGATTGAAAACTGAGTCCCAGTGTCACTAAACTGAATTGCATAGTGCAGCCCCAGTTGAAACAAACTGATATAAAATCCCTGTGCTGTTGTCAACATTCCCTTCAATTTGAACGGATCTATACATTAGGCCTAAATATTTTTGTCATTATAATACAAGCCATATATGGAAGTCCTACCAGTGACGTCATTATAAGTTACAATAAAGGTGACAGTGCTTATGTAGTTGGCCAGTGAAGAATGCACACTCCATTCAACAGAGCAATTCCCTGCTGTGGCAAGCGCTGCCGTGTCATTTTTATGAGTTAATATCGTTTATAACATCAAATACCGATTACAAAGTCGGTAAACTGAAGCAAATGACCGTCATGACCCCGACTGATACACAGTATTTTAGCATCGAATTCTACATTGTAAATGTTTCATTTTAACTTGCTTGACGGCTTAGACCTGCATTCTTTCAATCGCATTAAATGTTCTTTTTTAAAACCGAAAACTGTGGAATATTATTAAAGATTAGATTATTTGAAAATCTGTCATAAAAACACACATGGACAGAGTCTCCAGAGACCCTTATCTCGATCGACTTATTTTGTATTATAGGTAAATTACGCTTTAGGTATTTGAACTGGCTAACTAAGAGAAGGTATTGTGCACGGACTTAGCAGTTTGTTTTGGTGAGTTATTTGGATGTAGTTGTTTACCGTCAAGGCTCAGTAAATCGATAATGTCGTGCTATATACTGGCACTTTACACCTATGCATAAGCAGTATGCTGTTACCATATAGGCAGACAAAATAATATGTGACGTGTGCATCAGACCTGTGCGTTAACACGAGAGGACAAGCAGGATGCGTTTTTTTTACCCCAATGCAAGTGCAAACATCAAACACCGCTTATGAAATCACGTAACAAATACATTTAATTTTTCGATTTTTTACATTTCAGAGACCTTGAGTACATTAAACACGAGCTAAAAATAACAAACAAGACATTTGAATAGTTATAATCAGATATTATACGCATATTCTGAAAAACAAAATAACAATGCAAAATATATTTCATATTTAATATAGATTTGCAATTGTTGGACGGCAGAAAATGTAACGTACATGAAACGTCTCTACAAGGAGTAATGCATTCCTGTGCTCGTATAAATAAGAATTATATTAAGGATGCAAAGCTTAATATTAGAAAACAAAAACGATTAGCTAAATCATCCCTTCTTGCTTGGGCTGTTTTTTTTTTTTTTTTGATTTTTTTAAATTCTTTTTATTTTAATTTGTTATATTAAAAAAATCACAGTACATTAAAGAAAAATGTTTATCTTGATCGACCGTAAAATATAGTAAAATTTAAGATGGAAATGTAATGTTAGTTAATAATTTAGTAACTCGTGCAATTCATTTTTACTGTGTGGTAATAAAAAAAATCTGTCACTTTAATAGTGAATTAATGGCAATGCATACAGGCCAAAAACTAAATATTAAGAGGACACTATTAGTCATTTAAGGACTTGCGTGAATATAAATATAACTGTATATCCAAAACGTTAAAACAAAAATGTCTTAACAGAACAATTAGGATAAACAAAAGAGCAAACATAAATATGTTGCGTCTGAGCTTAAGTACAAGCACAACCCGTCTGAACGTGCTCGCGCGCGCGTGCGCGCGTCTCTGAATGCCTATACGGTAGTTCGACGGTTTCCGAGCCGCCCACCTTTGTCACGGTCATCGCTCTTCTTCCACTCGTCCTTCCCCGACTGAGTAAAGAAACCCCAAAGTACAGCACCGACGTTACTAGATGGAAAAACCTACTCACAAATACCGTACCTGGTAGCTGAGTAGCAGTTATACGCAACAGGTACTCCACAGCAAACATGTGCTCATGATACAACATATATTCTGCTCACAACGGCAGACGCCACAGGTAAAGATATTTATTTGAGATTTAAAATGTTCAAATACAAGCCGCAGCCTCTCTCTCTTTATATCTCCGCCTTGGCTTTACAGATTCCGATAAACCCCTTATACAGTTTGGGCTGTACATGGGTCTGCGTGGATTTTAAACTATAAGAAATCCGATTCAATTAACAAGCGCAGAGAATCGGCTTTAGATACCGTGAAATGGCCTGTTCGCAAGGGTAGCAGCGAACAAGTGCAGGGCCAGAAGAGAACGATCGCACAACCGAAAAGACTATATTTGTTCGCGACGGCCGAAAATATAGCCTATGGTTACAACAACAAAAACAACAACAACAATAATAATAATAATAATAATAATAATAATAATAATAATAATGTTTTGTTTGATAATTGGGAAGAATAATTCTTTTTTAAAACTTCTGTTTTGTTTCATTTGTGGTTAAAAGTGGCGGTTAGGAGATAAAAGAAGAGACTGGGATGCAGCAAAAGTGAGCTCCTTCAAAATGCCCTAACAGCGCAATAAAACTAAATAATAACAATTATTATTATTGTTGTTGTTATAATAATACTAATAATAATTATTATTATTACTACTACTAGTACTACTACTACTACTAATAATAATAATAATAGTTATTATTATTGTTATTATTATTATGTATAGAACGACAGAAGGTTTGGGCTCGGAGCGCCAATGTAGCGGATCAGTCAGGAATTTTATCCCAAACAACGGAACCTTTGTGTTCTTCTAATCCAGCAGGCTCTGGCACATTGTCTCCCAGGCAATTATTTCTGTATTTTTAAAGCATGTTGCAATTAAATAAATGAGTTGTTTCCAAACCGCAGGAGACATTCAGGCCGTGTATATTTAATACATTTTTTTTCTGTTCAGTCGTTAAACTTTAAAGGCATAAAATGATAAGATTTAATAACTAAACAGTGTATGGCCTATGATTATATACGTGTGGCCGAAGTCAATTTAACGTTTTAATTTATATCTAATTATGATCTTGTTGCTGTCCACTCGTCTCTAATAAACATGCATCAAATGCCAATTTTAGGTATAGGTAAGTATGGTTGAAAGACCGGTTTAAATAGAACCACGGAAATAAAAAATAAAGGCGTGGGAAAATGAAAAGGAAAAATTGATTTGTGTGTGTGCGCGCGTGTGTATGTGTGTGTGTTTGTGTGTTTGGAAACCTATATATGCTTAATCTAAAGGTATGTCATAATTAACTGTAAACATTTACGGAAAGAAACTAATTTTGTGAAACTATTTATTTTTAGGTAATTTAGGTATTTTTCAATTAATGTTTTTTAACAATATAAACATTTTCTAATGTTTCAGTGTGAAAATATTGTACTTTGGATACATAATATCCTGATATTATGTACAACATTGTATGCGGAGACCTAACATTACAATTAAATATTTAGCAACATATATTGACTCCTCCTCAATAAATATTGAAGTGTATGGATGGAATTATACTGTAGACGTATGTCCTGTGAGAAAATTAGAACATAAACATGTAATTAGTATTAAGGAAACCAATCACTGACTAACTGATTATTTTTAACTAAGTTAACCATTTAACCAAGCAGAACCTGATAATTGTCATTTTCTGTGACTACCAGAAGTTCGAAAAGTCAAATAAACAAAATTGATCTAACAACTGCGAAATAACTAGGCCTGTATGAGTCGACCAGTCTATTACGCTTTGGCAGCTGTTTTATTTCTATAAGGGGATAGTTAAAAAAAAATAGTCGGTACTTATTTGTCAAGAAACTAACTATTAAGAGTTAGATATGTCTAACTCGTCTTACCCGGGTTAGAAATGTGCAATACTACGTGTGTGTAGTCGGGGGGGGGTCCTCTTTTGAAAAAAAGGAGAGAGAGAGAGAGAGAGAGAGAGAGAGAGAGAAAGGAGGAGGAGTTATTGTCTCCTCTCGGTACCGACTTGTCTCTAATTAGCCAGCTCCCGTCTTGCTGCGCTCAGTACAGCAGTGTCACCTCGACTCACCATCACTAGCTGAAGGAAGAACGTCTTAAGCTGCTCCTAGCGATAGAGTGTCGAGCACAACTGGACAAACAACAAATAGATCACGGTGAGAGGGAAGCGCATTTGATCTATTTTTTTTTTTAGCGGGGATGCGCACTTGATTGTAGGAGCGCAACTCAGAGTGTAAATATACGTATATTTGCGTAATCGTAACCGCGTCGATAATTAGCCTGACGTAGTGGGTTAGAGAATATTTATATTTGTACGCTCAAGAAAAAAGGATAAATCTCAGTCAACTAATCGAACACCTGCATCTACAGGTGTCAAACGCACCACAAGGGACATCGGAACTTTTCGGCTGCAGTCTGGACTCGGGAGCTCCAGCGTCGGACTGTAAACTTTAGAGAACAAAACGGAAGCGACTGGAAAACAAAACAACAAAAATAAAACTCATAGAGTGAAAACTAAAGACTGAAATACTCCCCCCAGAAAACAGAAGGAAGATCCGGCCCCCGACGCGAGTGTGAGAGAGAGAGAGAAAGAGAGAGAGAGAGAGAGTGTTTATAGCCGGCACAGGCATGATGTCCTACATTAAGCAGCCTCATTACGCCGTGAACGGGTTAACTCTGTCCGGCCCGGGTATGGACCTGCTACACTCAGCTGTTGGCTACCCAAGTAAGTCTACATTTTTGTTCGAATATTTTTATCACGACCGTTATTTTAATTACGTGTAACAACACGATTGAAACAGGCTTTTGGTTATGAAACATAGATTTTGCGCACTAAAATATTATAAACAAGATGGTGTGGATTGTGGAGCGCTTCAAATTCATTTAATTTGATTGAGACACGTGTGATGCAGCGTAATCAAGTATTTTGATCGAGGAAACCACTTGTCAGGATGAGATGTTAGATCGACACCGAAAGACATGTGAAATGTTGCATCGTTTTCGAAATGCAAATTTGATCTTAAGATAATTTGCAATGTGTTACATGTTTCGAAATAGTAACAGTATATTTTATTACAGATAAAGCAAGTTAAATGGCCGATCTAGAAAACCTCAACACCGAGTTAATATGTTTGTGTTTGTCTGAGGGGGAATATTTGTGTGCACTTGTGTGGGCGTGTTTGTGTCTTACACGAGGGTAGGGAATATGGAGAGTAGACACTGCATGTGTTAGTGAAGGAAAAAGTAGGCAGTGTTGCAGTCTAACTATAAGTTAGAAAGAAACAACGGTAAACCAAATTTTCGGTTCCGACTGAAGAAAAACTGGAATACGTCCCAGACATTCTAAACGAGACCGAATAACAATGCACCATACATTTCCGACGTCTCTGTGTGAAAGACATTTTGCAGTTTTATAAATTAATATGGGAAACCCACACTGTATTCCGTGAAATATTGTGTACAATTTTAAATAACTTTGTGTTGATATCGAGACGAAAAGAATTTTCGGCAATTTCTCTGCTATCCATCCATCCATTCATCTTCACGGGATCTTTCAGTTCCTTACTTAGTTATTCAAAGTACGTGTGGTTAAAAAAAAAAAAAAAAACTGGAACTGAACTAAAAACAAAAATACAAAAATTTTAAACAAGCGCCGCACTTTGTTTCAGGAAGGAGCGGATCTCAGTGCCGTTCCAAAGTTACAGATTTACCTACTTCGATTTCCATTCACATTTCTCCATCACTTATGCCTATATAAAGCTACACCTAATGTTTTTAAGATAGCGACATAAAATAACGATTATCCGTTATTTGTTACATTGTGTCTTACGTTATACCGAATATTATACGAATACTACTTAATCAGTTTATTTTATTGAACTGGTGCAAAATGAAACACTACAATATGTCGATAAACCCTGTTTTCTTCAGAACACATAATGATGTCTGGGAATGTTCTCGAGCATTGTGTTTACTGCATGATATTAGTGCGAACAAAATAAGGATCTAGTACAGTGCCACTATAATTTTGTTTGATGGTATAACTCTGCAGTGGATCCATCCATCCATCCATCCATCCATCCATCCATCCATTTATCCATCAACCTTCCAGCTGAATTGGAATGAGATATAAATGAGTATAAAAGGTGTCTAAAGGTGTAATAGAACCATCATATCTTCCAGATACCCCACGGAAGCAGCGCAGAGAGCGGACTACCTTCACCCGTGCTCAGCTAGACATCCTGGAGGCTCTGTTTGCCAAGACGCGCTATCCTGACATCTTCATGCGGGAGGAGGTGGCCCTCAAAATCAACCTGCCCGAGTCTCGAGTACAGGTGACGAGAGAGACGCTGCCACCTCCGGCAAAACAGGCTCACTGCAGTTACCGCGCAAAACATGACTGAATGAATTTAGCGATGCATGTTGAACGGAGGTTCTAACATCAGCGACATGTAAAGATACTGCATTTCAGGGAGTAAAATGTTCTCGAGCTTTTGGACGAAGCTCAGTCATATTCTCTCCCGCCTCCAGGTGTGGTTCAAGAACCGCCGTGCTAAGTGCCGCCAGCAGCAGCAGCAGAGCAGTGGCCAGTCCAAACCCCGTCCACCCAAGAAGAAGGCATCTCCAGCCCGGGAGGCCAACTCTGAGCCCAGCGCTAACGCCAGCGGCCCTTACAGTCCAGTTCCGCCCCCACCAGGCACTGCTATCACCCCTAGCTCCAGCAGTGCAAGCGCAACAGTGTCTATTTGGAGCCCAGCATCCATCTCTCCACTGCCTGATCCACTGTCGGCCTCAACTACACCCTGCATGCAGCGTTCTACTGCCTACCCCATGACCTACACCCAGGCTCCTGCCTACAGCCAGAGCTATGCTGGCTCCTCCTCCTACTTCACTGGCCTGGACTGCAGCTCCTACCTCTCACCTATGCACCCACAGCTGTCAGCCACTGGGGGGGCACTGAGCCCCATCACTGCCTCATCCATGGGGGGCCCTCTCAGTCAGTCCCCAGCCTCCCTGTCCTCGCAGGGCTACACTGCAGCCTCACTGGGCTTCGGTGCCGTTGACTGCCTCGACTACAAGGACCAAACTGCCTCCTGGAAACTCAACTTCAATGCGGCCGACTGCCTGGACTACAAAGACCAGAACTCCTGGAAGTTCCAAGTCTTGTAGAACAGGGGCTGCAGGGAAAGAGAAGAGAATAGTGTTGTTTTTTTTTAAAGTGTAAGACTGGCAAAGGTGTTTTAATCAATTCAGTATGGCGCCATTTTACAATGAGTATAGTGGTCAACATCATTCTTTTCCATGTGTAATCAATATGAGTATTAAAATCATCTTTAATGGCTGAATGTTTGATTTGTAACAATAATTAGAAAGACCAACTTGACCACGTAACTCAACACTGACCTTTGTCAAATTGTTCTTTTGTCTTTGTAAAAATGCATAATCGACATTGAGTATTAGGTTTGTGCAGCTAGGTGTTATACAGCAGTGGAATCAACATTCATAGGTAGAGCTAAACTTAAAAGGAACCAAAAATGTGGAAATTTTGCCGATCTATTTATTTGGCTTGCATAGAACAATCCCAAGACATGAATACTAAAGGAAAGCAAAAATTAATTAAAAAGTTGTTTTAGATTTGTTAATTGCATGTATGTGTTATTTTTAATCAGCAGTATTAGTAAAAATAAATAATTGCTGTAATATGTAGGTCAATCCCGGTGATCTATGATCAAGGTGTGATTTTTTTTTTTAAATCAAGAATAGTAATTTGTATGAATTCAAGAACAACAAACAACTCAAAAGGCTATTAGGAAAATTTAATGAAAACTTAAGAATCTCTGTTTTATATAAAAATTACATTACTGTGTTGAATTAAATGCTTGAGTGATTATTCTCCAAAAACTATTCTTATTGTGCTAGATGAATAGAATAGATTTTTTTTCTGGCATATGCATGGTGTGGAAAATGGTGAGGCTGAGATTACTGCATTAAAAAGGACTAGCTGTTCTTTATTTCACATTATGTGTAGACTGATCACAGTATCACTTCTCTTTGATTCTGTTTTCAAATTACAGTATTTTTCAGTCTGATTTAAATGGTCTCATCATTTTCTGCTATGTTGTTACAGTTAAGCTGCTTGTTTGAACTGAGGTAGCTCTGAGCCAAATGCATGGACTTTGCAGAGAGGATATATTCTGAAAATACAAGACAAAAAGGACCCTAGGTTTAGCCATGAGAACCTGATACCATGGAGGACTCTAGACATACTCTATCCAAGGCCGTGTGTTTTTTCAGGACCTGTTTGCAATTGACCACTTAATGACTTAACTAACCCCGCTGTTGAGCACTATATGATCATATGATTTTCCTTTTTATTTTTGTGACATGAAAGACAAAAGAAAGGTAAGGAGGGTGATATGGCCTCGTCCTTTGCACAGGAAGTATGTGGTTTTCCTCAGTGACCACTGGCAAATGAGTGTGTGGTGAATATTTTGTGTTTATGCATTATTTATCTTATTTTTTAGACTTAGTTTGTGTTGCTTTGAATTGTGAGTTATTTTACGAAAATTGTCATAATTTGTCTAAATATTGTCATAATTATTATCAGTATGAATATTGTTTCTAACACTATTATTATGACCATTGATTTATTTTTGTTTTGTAAATATTAAACTTGAAAAATACAATCATGTCTGGTACTAACATGTTACACAGACTGACACCACAGTAACTGAACTTCTTAATGTCTAGAACCCTGCCAATTTATTTTTCAGTTTTTTTCTGGTTTCTAATCTTCTTTTCTGAATTGTTCTTCAAACTCAGGGGTTTATCCAATAAAGATAGTGACAACAGGTGATGAGACTGCGTAAGACTTTTCAGTCATTAAATTATTTTCTCATTTTAGTTTTACTATACCAGTTTCCCTCATTTGCATTGGCATGATATTGGGGGAAATATGGTAATAATACGATTAATTACAGGAATAGGCGCTAAAGGCAATGGGACCTATATGGGACCTTACAATGCAGTATAAAGTAACAATGTTTTTAATAGGCACATGTATTAAAACTCAGCTAAAGCTTAACTGGTAGTTAGGTGGCTAGAAACTTAAACATTGATTCTGCAACTAAAGCAAGTGACAGACACACAGGAACCTGCGGCCCCTTATTATATACCTATTATGCACGTGGAAGGGGGCGTGGCCATCGCCGGAAGGAGAATGAGGTATGTGTGACTGACAACAAGCATAAATTGAGCGTTCTGGTCTTTTCTCCGCCTGACTAAATCTGCTCATCACGGACGGTCGTCCTGCCTTGCACTCCATCGCACTGAACAGAATTGTGTTTATTGTGTTTTTCTTATCGAAACAGCACGTTTTCATGTGGCCTCTTGTGCTGGGCTAACAACATGTCCCCCCTTTCCATCGGTGTGGGACTGGGGTCTTCGTGCCAACCCAACTTGGGTGATTTGTATAAACCAGCATTAATGTTTTTCATTAATTCTGAAATGATTGGAACACGATGGAGTCACGATTCGGCTTCTTTTAAAGAACACATCTTATTAGGAATAGGTGATTCTTACTATAGGAGAGCGACGTGAAATTCGAAAATATATTTTACTAACTAAGAGTATTTCATCTGGTTCAGCTCCAGTGTTGCATCTTGTATTAGCCGTAGCTCAAAAATGATCCCTTTTGATAGCAGCAGTCGAACTGCTTTTTCATGGAGATTCTTCGTATTTTATGTAAAGTTTAACTTCTTACTGGAAAATTATGCAAGCAATCGGTGTCTGTCGCAGTATTTGGAGCGTCCTCCAGTCAGTTCACATTGCTTTGCTTTAGGTGAACATTTCTTGCGTTGTCTGCATTTAATGTTTTCACTTAGTTACGTTCTAGAATGTTTCGTTTCTTTCACTCATCTTACACAAATTAATTAAAATTTCGAAGAAGTAGAGAAACATCAAAGTAATCCGTATTGTAATATAATTGAATAATATGGCTTTATTTCTCTGTGTCAAAACGGGGCATAAACGCTGCTTTTGTTTTCTATTAAAATATTCCTAAGAGATAAATGCTCGACATTCTAGACGCGAAATATACGCAGTCATGCTGAAAAGCGCCAGAGGGCGCGTGAAGAGGCCAAAGTACAAGAAACAGTAGCACAGTCTCTCTGACGTTCTCAGTAATCCCTGAGTGCAACATATGGACTGTAAACCTCAGAGACAGGACTGGAGACAAAGATATACTCAGGACATAAAATATGATTCATTTCTTTTTCCTAATCTCCTGGAAACAGGCTGACTGTCCTGCTGTTTCTGTAAATGCTGCAATCATCAGTAGGGCCAGCCAGGGAGACTGGCCCCCATTCCCACTTCCTCCTAATCCCAGTTTCCCAGCCCTTATAATGCACAAGCAAAAGTACATTAAACGAGTATTCAAATCTCTAAATGTAAGCTGTTATAACTCTTCTAAAAATGTATTCATATCACAAAAAGAAAACACAGGGAGCTATGTCATTCTAGTTATTAGATCATGTTCTTTCATTAAAAAGCTAACAGTTATTGTCATAGAAAATTAATTCAGGTGGCTTGGTGGTGCAGTAGTCAACACTGTTGCCTGCCAGTTGTGGTACGAGGATTCAAGTCTCCACTACAGCTCCATGTTGTCACACCCTGCCAATCTGCCCCTCCCTAGCATAGCACACACCTGTGGCTCATTTGTCTGACCCCTCATTCCTAACTGTCATGTTAATCACTCCCAACTGTCTCTTGTTTGCTTCCTCATTAGTCATTTAGTGCTTCCCAGTCCTGCATTTCCCAGTCCAGTCATTAACATTGTTCTAGCATGTTATGAGTTCCATGCCTTCTTCTGTTCCTCCTGGTCATATCCTGTTTATTTTTAGTTATTGTTCATTTGAGTTAAATAAAACCCTTGTTGGTTAACCACACTTACTCCCACATCCTTTGTCAAGCCTGACTTGACACATGTACCCCATGTCTTCGTGGAGTTTCTCCCCATAATCCAAAACAAAGCCCACAGTTACCAAATTGCCGATAGGTTTGTGTGTGAGTGTGCCCTATGATAGATAGGTGCTCCATCCTGGGTTGTTCACTGCCTTGTGCCTGTAGCCTCTGGCATAGGCTCTCAACCCCCTGAGACCCTGAATAGGATAAACAATTACAGAAAATGAATGGATGAGTAGAAGGAAATTATTATCTATGCTGTGATTGATCAAATATAAGTAAGTTCACATCCATCTACTAATCAGTCCATCAGTCCAGTATAAGGTTATGGGTAGAGGCTGTAGCTTATCCCACACAGCAGGCACCACTGTGGTTCTGGATGAGTGGTGATGGATGAATGGATGGATGGATGGATGAAAGTTATGCCAAGAGGGAGTTTGAGAAAGCATAAGATGGTGCTGGATTGAGAGTCTTGATCGAGTGAATGAGTAGATAATGAGTAGATAATGAGTAGATTGGGTTGCAAATTTATAATTTATGGCAGTAGTTTACAGAATGAATGTATCCACTGTTACAATAATATGACATATTTTACTTGGCTAGCAATTTGAAAAAAAAAAATTACTCAAAACACAGTTAGTGAATTGAATTATCATGATTTGTGTGATTCCTTTAGGGTTAGGATTTCATTATATGGGTGAAGTCACTGATGTGTGTTCTTAGAATTAGGATCAGGGTTACAGTAAGAGTTTGGTTAGTATTCTAGTTATGGCTGAAGGTGGGATTCAGGCGAAGGTGAAAGATTCATGCTTGTAATTTTTACTGCAGTATAAGCAGAGCTGCCCCAAGTGGCTGCAGTACATTTTGTGTTTGGCTCACATAGTTGTCCATATTTTTTTCTCCCCTGTATTTTGTTTCCCCATTATAAATTTTACCTGTGTTTGTGCCCCCTACCTACATCTTCCAGTCCCCTTGCAGTTTATTTTTACTGATCTAATTTAGAGAATGCCCCAATCCTCTTACCCTCCTGCTTCCTCAGCACTACACTAAGTGAATTAGTCAGGATTACAGTCTCTCTCTCTCTCTCTCTCTCTCTCTCTCTCAGATGCCCCTTCTTGCAGAATGCCAGGAAAGGACCTTAAATTGTATGTGTATGTGTGGAAAAGACACACCTCCTCCTCAACATCCATGAAATCAATATCACAAAATAACAACTACAACAAAAGGTGCACTGCACAACGTCTCATGAAAACTTTTATTTGCCAGTATCTGAAATTTGATATCTCTGGTACATCTAGTTCCATTTCACGACTTATTGCTTATTTCAAGACACTCAGCTACAAACTAATCACGTAGCAAAGGTATAAAAAAAAGTGTCACGAAATGTATTAATCTAAATATATATCTATATATTCAGAATTATGCAATCAGAAATGTGAAGAATAGAAAATAAAATAGCATACATTCTATAATGGAGTCCGAGAATGTTGACAAAACAACATTGGGGATTTAGTGATATTTAGTATATTTAAATGACATCGAATGTAGTATATTTACACATACAGTTGTAACAAGATGAGCGCATGGACAGCAAAGTGTAAAGAGAGTGAGAAGCAAATAAAGTGCTAAAGGGGAGATCATGTTATTGACTGGATTTCAACATTAAAGTGGAGCCACTAGGTCAGCTGTTTGAGTTTGCATTCAAATCGGTTTGTCCTGTTACTGATAGATCCTCAAAGGATAGTGCAGTTGTTTTAGGGAGCATGCCTTCCTTAATTAGCAGAACAGAAGCAATTTTGACTTCAAAGACTTATTAAAGAAGGAAAAAGTCTCCTCTGGAAGTATTAAGGAAACTCTGGGAAAGTAAAGACCATACAGACCCCAGTTTAGCGCTACTTTGTACTGTGTGAGTGCTAACTAAAAACAAGAAATAGGAAGCATATAGTAGCCAATTCCTGATGGAAAAACAAGTCACATTGGGTTAAGGGGGATTATTGGGTCTTTTGGAATGCTTGAGCAAAACTCTATAATGCCTCTAGACTATGTGAAGTATTTTAATTACTCAAATTTTACAAGGTGAATGCAGGGATGTTGTGCTCATGTGTTTTTGTTTTCAATGAGAGTCTGTTGATATGAACTGTATGAATTAAAATGAAGTCGCAATACTTTCTAGACCAGCAATAAACACTAAAGCTACCCAGCTTTGGTTAGACAAATGAGTGAATACATTTTTTGTGATACAAAAAAGCAGTTTTCAGCACATATTTTAATGTTGTTTAAATATATATACACTTATTAACTACCACACCTTAAACAGAATACCATCAACAAACTAGAATTTATTACTCAAACTGTATGTTGTTAGTTTCTAATAAAAATCAACATCAAATGAATAACAGAAGATTTTTGTACTACATCTTTCATGTCACTGATATAATGAAAGAATTTCACTGAGAATAAAAAGTGACACTTAAAACCAGGCAGCACGAGGACGACACTTGGGTTTAACAAATCAGAAAGTCAATCAATCACCATAATAAACCAGTACTAAAGCATGGATGGCCGTTTACTCACTTAGCCATTGTTACTGTATTGATTAGTATCCGGGTGGCTCATTTGGAAACGTTGCAAGTGCAAGAGGCTCAAACTGAGCAGTACCAGCCTAGTTCAGTGTTTTATTCAGAATAATTCAATTAAATCACTCGTCTTATATCCATAGCAGCATAAGGGACGAGGGAATGGTACAAAATGCCAGTTTATTGTAGGGCAAATGCTTACACGCACTATGGGCAAGTTTGTGAGGCCACTTTGCCCAACTGTATTACTTTGCACTGGAAATCCACAGGACCAAGGAAGACATGCAAGCTACACACACGTAATGAAGGGCGCATTCTAACCTCCTGTTTGTGATAAAAAAAGGTCACATCTCTCTGTTTACCTAAATGCTGTATCGTGTAATAGGCACAGAAATATCTCACTGCTACCAGCGTGAAAACCACCAGCAATGTGATTAGTATTGTCTTTTACCTAGAGCTGAGATTTTTAATTGCCTATTTGTTTTGGGACTATTTCTTTAGGTTAAGGATTACTGGAGCAGATTTTGGTGATTGAAGAGTATGCCTGCTTGGGAATGGATGAACTAATGTTCTTAGTGATGTGCTTCCTGAGAGCTCGCCAGCTTAGCTAGGGTTGCGACTAATGAGCAAGCAGAAGGTTAGGAGACAGTCTGGTGAGAATGTGCCGTGAAGGGGGCGTGATTGTGAATGAATCTGTTTCGCTCAACCATCTACCCTCAGTGACCACTTTTAAGATACGTCTGCCTAGTGCTGGGTATGACGCCGTTTTTTCGCTTCAAGAATCAATGGCTCGTGTCTCCAGAGAGAGATTTCTGCGCGGCACTGAGCTGATATTTCTGCATTTGTGACTTTTCTGTTAGGTTTAACTGTTCTCCTCCAGCCTCTCTCATTCACAACATACTTTCGCCCATAGAAATGCCCTGAGGTTTTTTTTTCATGCACCAGTATCTGTAATTTCTAGACAAACACCCAGGAGTGACTGTTACTGAAATTGTAGAGCCGCCATGTTTGGCACCAACAATCTTACCGCACTCAGGTCACATGTCTTGCCCTTTCAATCACTGAAACTGTTCACTCTGCCTACTTTATTTATATTTTGTTAATTTCATAGTTGATGTATCTAAAATAGATTAGCTATTGAATGTACAGTATATGTGAATTTGTTCCATCTGTATGAGATAAACCTGATAAACCCCAAGCCCTGTTTTCACGTAATTATATATTCAGGTAAGAATTAGATTTTAGATTCACTACAACCCTGCAGTGGAGATGAGCATTTGGATGATGATTGATCTTAACTGATGGGTGGATGGATGAATGAATAGAAAGAGTGTTTGAGTATCTGTGTTTTTAATGGTTTATATAGGTGTTTTTACATCAGGGAATCATTCGCCATATTCACTTTGGCCACACTCTTGGTTATTTACTCTGAAACTGGTACATTTGTAAAAAAAAAAAAAAAAAAAAAAAAGAAATATTGACTTAACACATATGGATCCTTTCATTACTGAAAAAGATCTGGATCTTAACAATTCAGCCCTGGAATGGGATGGGATGGGATGGAATGGATGGGATGGGATGGGATGGGATGGGATGGAAGGGATGGGATGGGATGGGATGGGACTATCTCCACCTGTTTACTGGTTCCTGGAAAAAAGTGAACTTTGGAAGTGATACCTCATTTTTTCCTCTGCTCCACTACTCAGTATAACAGTCACACACAGCATTCCCTTCTGCACTCACTACGCTGAGGACGCTCAACTTTCACTATGCGATTTTTGGGACTTGGGTAATTTTGATTTAATGATGCAATACTTGGATGCACTTGACTCGACTGCAGTTTTTGGGTAGACTGATGAGGTTCATTGATAAGAGAGCAAAACACTTACTCTTCTGAAGCATATTAATCACATCTTACTATCTGAAAAATACAATATGCATAGAATATGTTAAACTAGTAAACTTAGCAATGACATAAAAACCGAGAAGAGGGTTTTGACAAACCTATGCCCCGATCATTCATCAAATGCAAGCAGTTTAACATGTCCAATGCAGTCACATGAATGCAGTGAAAAGTGTAAAGTTACAGTGATACTTTGATGCATTCCTTTTCCTCACACACTGCCTACCTCTTCTGCCATACTCTCTCTGTACTGAAAACCACCCTTGCTCCCTTTTGTCCCCACTCTACACCCAATAATTCCATTGCAGTGGCAACCTCCTAATCCACTACTGACCTCAATCCAATGATGTAATGGGTCATGTGACAAGGGATTGGAGAAAGGAATAGGAAAAAAAATCTTAATCTGTGTTGATGCACTAGAATGAACCAATGACTGTTTTTTCTTCCTCTAGCTTTGAAATAACTTGCATAGGTGTTGTTCAATGCAAACACACTTAAATAATAGCATTTATTTTAGTGTCGATTCTTATTATACATGTGTCACAAATTATTTTGTTTGTGTAAGTTCTTTGAAAGTACTGAACTTTTATGATTTGTCTCCTAGGATGAAAATTATGGCTGTTTTGGAGCTTACTTTTTGATGCAATAAAGTCTGAAATATTGTGTAACTTGTATTAGATGCAGAAAGGGGAAAAAGACCATTATCATGTTAAAATACACCTTGCTTGCGTGTTATATGCTGGCAAGTATCAGACCACTCCATCATCTTTCCTCTCAGCTTTATAAATTGTAATGCTGTCAGAATTTTTTTAATGATAACATTTATGTAATTTATGCAGATTGGAACATGAGACCGTATAGATTACACTGCGTGCGTTGATCTGTTCTTGTGCTCGTGCTTTACTTTAATAACATCCTCATGAAGTTCATTTTTATAACAAGTCACAATTTCTCCTGCTCAGCCTCATATTCAGTCTTGTCAGTCTTTGCTTTTCCAATCAGTGCAACGTACTAACGTAATATCGTAAAAATGATACACAACTAGCGAAAGGAAAATGACATCAGTCGCACAATTATGACGCTATTAAAATGAAGAAAGGAGTGCACGGTAATAAAATATTTCCTGGGAGAATTAACACACTTTTCATAGCTACATTAGACATTCGCGTTAGTTATGTGAAAGTAATTCTATAGCCTATGTTACACGAGAATTATATGCTATATCTCCAATTAATTTAGCATCGGTTTATGACTGCCTCATCATGTAAACGAAAATTGCGAAACTAAAAGTATTATCATAGGAATAGTAATCTTCCTGCATAATTTAGATTCCCCCCAAACACAACTGATGTTTAGCAAAGTAGTCTACAACTTTACATTGAAAGGAAAAAAAATCTTTTTCTACATTTCTACATAATCCCTACCCGTGTGGAACAATGCCCTCTGCCATACGAGATTCAAAATACAAAAAAAATTAAAAATCCAGGTTCGCAATTAACGTACTTGAATGAGATGTTGCCACAAAAGTTGTGTAGTCGAGGCAGAAGTCTGTATCATAATCGCTTTTTAATTATTTGTTTTAATCAGAGTGTAGGCCTATATATCGTTTACACAGAGGCTATAGGTATGCAAATGCATGATATATCTGCATATACATATAGCCTGCGTACGCGTACAAACTCATCTTGACCATCATTGCATGCGCGTATGCATTAGCAGGTGGTTGAATGGTGGCAGTGGGCGAGGTTGTACTCGTGGCACAAGGTTAATCCTCCCCATACCCCGACGACAGGTCCTAGCCCCAAAGACCCCTCCTCTTTCTGTTTGCTGTGCTGTAATCTCTCACTGCCTCTCTGTGCTACGATAATCTCTCCTCCCTCCCTTGCTCTGTTAATCTATCTCTCTCTCTCTCTCTCTTCCACCGCCCCCTTCTCCGCTGGTACAGCGCAATACTAATCTGTGATCTGTCAGTCAGCACTTTGAGCCGCAGACAGACGGATTGACTGTAATCTCTCAGAGGAGCACAGATGGACTGGCACTATACAGACCTTGGAGAAGGTGAACGCGCAATTTGCGCGCACCACTCAAAACGCTCTCCCAAAGACATAAACACTCAGCACCCCTACAAATGACATAGACAAACTTAATATTTCTGAAACACTAAGCACCCAGACCCAGAAAACAAACAGAACAAGAAGTTTCACGAGATGCACAAGTGGTCCATGCATGTACGGAGTGGGACCCATTTTCAATCCGTTAGTTTTATACCTGAAACCATCTCATTATGTCTTCGTTCTGGGGGAATTTGAATAAATTATGCCACAGTTTAAATCTTATAATTCCGATAAATTTATTACTGACATTTCAAGAAGAAACTTACAGCAAAAAGCAACCTAAATAAAACCTAGTATTATTTTGTAGGTTTGTAGTTTAATAGTTATCGAAATAATAAACTAAGGGAAACAAAAAAAATACTTTGTCAAGAGGTACATTCTTTTAAACTCTGAACATCTCACTTTCAAAAGAACAGTGGATATTTATTCTTAATGTTTCAAACCTTGTCAGTGTTCAGTTTTTTTTTTTTGCCTTTTTAAGCATGTATACATACGATTATTTCAATTAGAAAATCTACATATTAGTAATTACATAGTCACAGAACATATATTCAAATATACATTTCAGAAAATAGCTATGCGATAAATGCAATGTCAAATAGAGCTTTAAAAAAACAAGAAAGCAATTGCTGTATTGTTACTCGATTAAAAATTCCCAATGCAGAACTGTAGGGCAGACGATACTATAACGGATTAGTGGTATAGGCAGATGATTTATCTATTATTCCCCTCTAATAAATAGTCGCTTGTGTGGAAATTGCTTCTGAAGCTTGAATAAACAGCTATTTCAGCTAACAAAAGTTGGGTATATTCAGTGCTTGAAGTGGGAAAAAATAAGTGCAGGAACTCTAATTTTCCGACATTTGACATTTGTGCGGTGAAAAAAAAAATCAAGTCTTTAGGATACAGAAGTTCCGGAACTGCGTTCCGCTGCGTTCCGGCCCACTTAAAGCACTGGGTATATTCTGAATTCTTCTACAACACGCCAAACCAACAAACAAATAACAGTACAGATATGTCATGAAATAAATCGCGGGAAAATATCCACATTTCACAGTGTGAACTCAAAATACGAATGAAAACCAATACAAATATAAAAATACTCAAGGTGATGTATGGGAAATGATCAATAAAAATATTATTTTTTACTCACAAATAAAACGAATTAGTTTGCAATCTTACATTATTTCCGACAGTGTTTTATACGAGAATTAATGAATCCAGTCCCAGTCTACAGAGCTTCTAATTCTAATTCTAATATTTTATTTATACATCATACATTATAATTGTATGCAAATCATATAAGCTGTTATTGTAATATGTCAATCAAAAGATGCTTATTTCTAACATTATGCAGACAAAATAAATAGGATTAATGTGGAAACCTAAAATGAAAATGCCTTTACAAGCATGTCATATAAAAAAATGTATATAGTAAGAAGGGAAAAAAATATTTTTTGTTCAATTTTCATAAGATGATATTGGTACAATCTAGAAATAACACAAAGATATGTTTTAAGCAATTTGAGAAACGCTCTACTACGAGGCAGAAAACGATACAAGCGGGACAATGTCTCCACCTGGCGGCAAGACGGCTGATTGCGATATACAGCATTGCGATAATTTCATACGTTTCCTAAGTGGTTTGTTTACTGGTGGAGAAATACCAGCATGCTTACGTGTATTTGTTCTGCACGTATCGGACTTAGTCATTATAAACAAAATTCCAGATGCTGACAAATGGCATATATCAGTGAATAGTGGTCCTCATTTTAATATGGAAATACGAATGAAAGAAATGTATAAAAGTATAACAGATATTAACATATTACACAACCGAGAGCCCGTGATTTGCTTTGCGACACCCATCCCGCCCAGGTGTGTGACAGATGTAACGAGGATTCCTGGCAGCAAGTAGGATGGATAGATGCATTGCTTTGTTCTTGTCTGAGAAGTGTCATCAATAAGTAACGCAGCCAGTTTAAGTAGAACATTTCTAAGATTAATTTTGACCGTTCTAAAGGCAAAAGTCACATTGAATATTTATTTGATGTTATGCTATCTCTCTATAGAGTTGGTAGTGTTGTTGGTAGAGACGCCAACCCTGGCCCTCTATTTGTACTGCTATATATATATATATATAAAAATAAAGACGGCAAGAAACTTCAAGCTGTTATTTAAAATTGTGTACAAAGCAATATAGGAGCTTATCTAAGACATACGTAACAATAAAACACACAAAGATATGTGTAACATTTATTACCATCTTAATATGAGAAATCTGATAATTACAAAGATCGGCTTAATTTAACATCTGGACAAGTTTCAATCAAAAGTCATAATGCTAAAGTGATGAGTCACCACAACCTGAGAAAAGGGGAAACACATTACAAGGGGGGAGGTTGTAGGATTGGAATCAAGGGAATGGAAATAGGGACCCTACTCAACTGAATTCAAACTTTTATTATCCTACTCACAAAATTCACAGCGGCTCTAAAAGCACACTTTTCAACATGCTGTAGTAACTTGTAGCTACTTGATAATGAAATGACATTTTGTAAGTTCTGACAGCTTTCAAAAACGTCACTGATCGATCTAATCTCTGCGTAAATATGCACGTTTATGGAGTAACGGCGATGAGAGGAAGCATCCCAATGCTTTGCCATAACATTGGTCAATGCCTTCCAAGCCAATTTTGGATCAGGAACAGAGAAAGGAGAAAAATCAAGGCAAGTTAACTTATGACTGTAATTAAAAAAAAACAAAGGGCATTTATAAAATATCCCCCTATAATAGTGGCCAGTGTAAATCAATAGCTTAAATTTATGATAACATTTTTGTTTCAGTAAAATACCATATTGCTGTTTTTTTCTTTAAAAAGTATTTTCTGCAGCTATGAAAAGACATGTATGCATTAAAAAAAAGATAGACACCATAACAATAAGAGTAATCATCAATATTGTAATAAACAATTGCTCTACCAAGTGATGCTTGTAGATGAATATAATTTGCTGTGCTGATCAGCAGACACAAACACACACA